>JAPYZO010020270.1:0-10638 GCA_030522905.1 Torymus flavipes | reverse complement strand
GTGCTGTTTCTAAAATATCGACATTTTGTTAAAAAAGTTATTTTAGTCATGTTAAATACACTATATTTATAGTATTAGTGTATTATTATTAGATTAAACAATAATTATTAGTAACTATGGTTTTTTTTAATCTTAGATAGCCTTTTCATTTAGCACTGATTTGACTGGGAATCCCCGTGAAAGAACCATCTTAATAGGCAAGATTTTTGCGTTTTTTGCTACTGTTAACAAGATAGACGAAAGTAACAGTTTCCGACGAACCGGCACCTAAGTTGGAGTAGTGAGTGCAAAAAGTTTATTTTTAATACTGAAAACGACTCTAATTTTTCAATATTAAATATAAAATTCAAAATATAAAAATCATATATAAAAATCATACATAAAAATATAAAAATCATGTAAAAAATATATATATGATAAAACTGTTTGTAATTGGTTGCTTCGAACAAAGCGCGAAAATTTGAAATTGGTTTTAAAGCCTCACTAAAGAGCGCGCGCAGCGCGCTTGACATGACTAGTATATAAAAATATAAAAATCATGTAAAAAGTAGTAATATGGTTATATAATGATTTTTATATAATACGTAATAAACATTATCTGAAACGTACGAAATCTAATCTAATAATATATATAAGAAAAACGTACGAAATCTAATCTAATAATATATATAAGAAAAGCCAATTTGGAACAACCATACGGTAGATCATGTTCATGGCAACTACATCGGAGTACGACTTCCAGAGCGCACGTGTCATATTAGCGCCATACTGCACTTCACATACAAATGAAAGAAGTATTTGTGAACCAAATTGAAAGTTTCGTATAATAAGTTCAATACGTCAAGTTAAGGAACTTAAAAATCAAATAATATATAGAGCAGCGGTAGCTACCCTTGTGGCTTAGTATACTTGTCACGGAGGGCCGCTGTTGCAGCCCGTGATAAATTTTGTTATTTATAAACTTATTTGAAAAAGGTTTTACTGTAAAATACTTAATTTCGACGCCTCCAATTCGAAAGGACTTATTTTTCATGGAATCGTTTGAAAGGAACTTATTTTATGAAAGCGTTTGGAAGTGCCTTATTCCAAAAACCAATTTTCGAAAAAGTTTGATTGCAGATTATTTAAACGCGCCCAAATAAGACTTCACAAAATAAGTCCCTTCTAAACGATTCCACAAAATAAGTCCTTTCGAATTGGAGGCGTCGATTTCTAAGTTCATTAAATTTTAGAACACTATATCGAAACTAAATTTAGATTTTTATTATTATATGATTTTTTACGGTACAAAATTCATATTTTATATAATTGAATTTATTATTCAAAATAACAAATAGAAAGGATGAAAATTTGGTTCTATACAAAGACAATAAGTTTTTTCAATCATAACACTTTAGCTAGTCGTATTTTTGTAATCTCTAAAAATAGATTAAAGCACATTAATTGAAACCAAATTTGAAACTTTTGGGTCTAATATACTTACCGCAACTTTGCATTACATATATATGTGCAATTCTATGGAAATATACCCGAAAATGGGGTCCAAAAAAATTTTTTTTGGTGCACACCTACCACACAGCATTTTTTCGATTCTTTGGGGGTTCAACTACATGAGAAAACTCATGTACATCGTTTTTTGATTGCCAAACTTTTTTGCCGAACAAATTAATCTCGAATCTTTTTTGCGATTTTTCCCTTCACTTTAAACCTCTGCCATTTAGTCCAGGAACGTCGTAAATTATTTTTCAAAAAAGAAATTAAAACTAGAAAGAAAGAGCTTTAATTTTCTTTTTTAAACGATCAAAAATGTTGATTCCTTCGAAAGTTGTAGCAGTTTGAAGTTGAACGTCGAAATGGCATAAAAATACGTAAATCGCTGAAAATCATCCGTCCTGACTTTAAACGTGTTTTTGTGTCATTTTCATGCTAAACTTCAAACTGCTATAACTTTCGAAGGAATCAACATTTTTTTATCGTTTAAAAAGGCAAATTAAAGCTCTTTCTTTCTAGTTTTAATTTCTTTTTTGAAAAATAATTTACGACGTTCCTGGGCTAAATGGCAGAGGTTTAAAGCAAAGAGAAAAAATCGCAAAAAAGATTAGATATTGATTCGCTCGGCAAAAAAGTTTGGCAACAGATAATAGGTACGTGTTCACCAATTTTCTCATGTAATGGAACCCCCAAGGAACCAGAAAAATTCTGTGTGGTAGGTGTGCCCCCAAAAAAATTTTTTATATTTTTTTGGACCCCATTTTTGGGTATATTTCCGTAGAAATATATATAAGTACTGAGAATTTACAATATCGGAATAAACGCAGATACGATGCATATATTATGCACGCGACAGTTCAGAATGATTACGAAAGCGTCATTTCAAGTTAAGTTATATATATATATATACATATATTATGCGTCCTCGGAACGCGTGATTAAATTACGTATATATATATATATTGGCACAACGTGTTTATTTCGGTTTCACTTGTTTTCCGTGGACGCGTTGTCTAAGACTAGAATGTCTGCTACAAAAGAAGCATCAAAGTTAAAAAATCAGGATTTCCATGCATACGAAATGTTTTTACCGACGTTTCCAGAGCCGATTGACAACGAAATACCGTGTGAAGATTTCTTACTGGCCTCAAGACAAGTCGTGAGAATTCTCGGTGCGTAATTGTAAATGAACTGCAAGGCAAGGAGTAAAATGACTAACCTCAAACTATCTATTAATGTTTACTGTCATGATTTTATTATCAACATAGTAAGAAAATGCGTAAAATTGTTAACATTATATTAGCTTCAGTAGATTCAAAATTGATTATATATATATTTATATTAAACAAAATTATATAATAAAAAGCTATTAAAATGAAAAAATATCCACAAACATTAAAAACTTAGAAAGAAAGATGGATTTCGTGCGTCAATATCGTTTATTATGTTAATTACCTGAATGAAAATTTCAATGCCTAATTCTAATGATAAACATTCACAATTTTTATCACATCATAGAGAAAAATTTACTTGTAAACTTTACTTTTTTTATAAGAAAATTTATTATTTTAATAGTAGCGCTGGCACACACTTGACATGTGAGATTATTACTACTTATTTAAATAGTAATTTTTAAAATTTTCATAGCAAATTTTACTTTTTGAAATAGTAATTTTTAAACTGTTCAAACCAAATATCATAGAATTCGTCAATTTGCTACGAAAATAATAAAAATTATTACCGCTTTCAAAAAGTAAAATTTTCTACAAAAATCGTAAAAAATCTTTTTAAAAAAATAAAATTTGCTTAAAAAAATTACAAAAATTACTAATTAAAAAAGTAAAAATCCTACGTGACGATTGTACATCAGTGCTACTGTGAAAATAATAGATTTTTTTATAAAAACAGCAAAGTCTACTAATAAATTGTTCTTTGTGTACCTAAATACAGAAATACAGACATAGCGTTAGATGATTGCAAATTTTTAAATTTTATAACGATTTATATAACAGATTATTTTGGAAAAATTTTTGTGGCCGTAAAGTATGACATGCAAGGAAATATTGACGTAAGTACCTCATTTTTACGAACATTAATATATTTCTGTGATAAATTTAATAAAATTCTCAAATAAATTAATTTCGATATTTTTACAGAAATTGACCAAGGTATTTAACAATGACAAAAAAAATTATTCAACTTTGCAAAAAATGATACTAGAAGAAAAATCAATGAGGAGCCGGTATGCGACGGATGCGCTATTATGGTTAAGGAGGTATAATTAACTATACATAATAAAAATATGTAATTCCTGTAATCTTCAAATTTAAGTTTTGAATTTTTTTTTTTTTTAATCTTTAATATGAGTTTTTATTTGTAAAATCTCTTAGTTCATTCTTTTCAACAATAAAAAACTTAAATTTGTTAAAAGAAATATAAATTACAAAATATTTTAGGGCTCTACATATGATTCAGTTATTTTTTGAGTATGTAGTGCACGATTTTGAGTCTGGAAAAGGGCCGGATGATATAGTAGCCTGTTTAAATAAGGCATATGAGCGAACTTTGGAACCTTATCACGGATACATGGCACAGCAACTATTTTCGGTACGTTTAAAATTAAAAAATGATAACTCATTGCACAACTAAAACTTAAAACAATTTTTGGATAGCTTTTATCACGGATGACACCGACTCGATCTCAAATATTACGAGCAATCTCTAACGGTTACGACGTAAAACAAGAAATCGCAATAAGATGTATGGATAGGTTTTCTAAAAGGCTAAGGGAAAATATTATTAATATAAAAACATTTTACGAAGAAAACTATTTAGAAAGTACTTATAAAGTTTAAAATTTTATTTATTGTTTTAAATTTAATTACTTATATTTTATACATTACTTCGCTTTATGTAACCTGTAAATTAAGAATTAAATTATTTGGGATATTAAACATTCAAAAAATTTCAATAAATTTATGGATGTAAAATTTTTGAGTATACATCTAATATTTGTTAATAAATACTTTGTATTTATTTTTTTATCAAAAAATAAAATAAACAGAAAAACATAATAAAATTTTAAAAAGAATACTCATTTACAACAATTATTTTGATTTCCAATTATATTAATTTTTATCTTTCTTCAAAAAATTATACAATAAAATAATTTTCTTTTTACAAAAATTCTTTCATACAAAATTGCAAACTACCTGTTTATATTTACACACAATCAAAAAGATTTCACGGCATTTAATACGATTTTTCTCAACGAACAGTAATTATTTAATCGTATCTTCGATTCCATATAGTTGCGCCATGTAAAATCTCTTGGCGTGGTGGTCAGCTGACTTTTTCAGTACAATCGTACCAGTTATAATTTCGATCACTAAAAGTACCAGTGCAATACCGTTGAATATTTTTTCATTTGGCTTCTGTATTGGATTCCGATCAAATACTAGAAATAATTCTAATGGAAGTTGAAGAAGTGTAGAAATAAGCCAAAAACTGGCAAGTTCCGGTATCTGAAAATTACAATTTCGACTCTTAATATTTAATAAATACGACTCTTTATTTTAAAATTGGATCACGATATAAAATAATAATAAAATGTTATGCATTTATAGAAAATATTTACATTTATTTTAATATCATTCGATTATATCAAAGTAAGTATTAACTTTGATAATAAATAATGGATACGAACTGAAAAATCGTAACTGTTCAATTCAATAATTTTGAAAACATGTCATAACCGTGGAGTCATGCTTGTTTTTACAGCGTCGGTTATATACCGACCGTGATACCGACAGAGTAGGAAACCGCGAAACATAAAATATACATAGAAAGCAAAAGTTTGCAACGATCCTTTATATGTGAATGTGAGTATACGCTTCTTTCACTCTTATCAAAATGTGTTAATTCATGCCGCAGACGTTTCACTGTACTTATAAGTTTATTTGTCTTATATATAGTTTCCCTCTACAAACAAGTTTACTTTTCGTTTTTACTTACTTTTTCACCGAGATTTCCTAAATATCCTAAGTAAAGTCTGACGCATTCTAAAACGGAAACAGTGAAAAATACTGCTACAGAGACGAACTTGTATACCTCGGATAAATTAACGTACTGTAAGAAAAAAATTAAGGTAATATTTGAAAACTTTTTTGATTTATCAATTTAGTTGTATTTATAAAGCAAAAAATGGGGATATACTTTAATTTTAAATTTGCTTGCATTCTTGAATATTCATAAAATACTCGTAAATATTAAATGATATATACTTTATTTTTATTTACACAAACATGCATTTATTTAAGATAAGATATGTAGATAAAATTTCTTACTTTTCCGTCCAAATAATATGTAAGAGCAAGAAACCATATTGGAAAATAACGAACATTTAAATAAAGCGCAAATTGGAGTGGCAAGTTTGATTTCACTTGATTCCCTACGAAAAAAAATTTTTAGTTTATCAATTTATTAATCCAATATAACCTTTAAATTTGAACTTATAATTTTTTATTGTGTTTTCAAACATAAACAATTTTATTTTGAATAAAAAAACAGAAGACGACAAAAAGTACTACAGTTACTTATTCATTGTTTTAAATATATTTTAGACAAAATATAAAAAAAAAAAGTTATTCATTCTATAATACAGTGAGTTATACTAAGATTTTTAAATATAATTTATTGTTATTACTTTGAACGAATATTATTTTGCCTAGTATATAATAATAGTAATAATAATAATAAGAACATAATAATAATAATAATAATAATAATAATAATAATATTTTCACTAAAAAATACTTACCTATATCGTAAAATTCTTTTTTCCTATCATGACAAGCTAAACCAGGAAAAAAGCGATCCGACGCTGTTATAACAGATGTTTTCCACATTTTTCGTTGATAAACCGTTATTATAAATCATAAAATTGGCAATGTTTTTAATACCTATAACTAAAGAAGTAAAAATGTGGATCATACTGTTGTGGTTTGTTTTGTTTGTACTTTGCCGTCGCCGGGTAGCAACAGCATAGTACGAAAGGACACCAATGCCATCTGGTTTATACGAAAAATATAGTCTCAGATTTTTTCTTATCGTGATTTTTTAATACTTTTTGTTATAAGAGTTTACTTAATGTTCCTTTGATTAAGAAATGATTTTCGTTTTTCCAAATAATAGATTCATCGAGTTATTCGATAAACATGCAATGCCGAATGCCGTAACTACTTACGTGGTATACGTTTGCTAATCGTAGACTTCCCCGCTGATTGGTTGAGCTTGAAAAGACAAACAATTAGCGGAGCAGTCTATATATACCTTTTTAATAATAAATACATACGACATGCAATATGGATTGGCAGTTTTTGATGATTGTAGACACATTTTCAAAGTTTAGGTATCTTATTCTTCTTCATGCAAGGAAATACATAATTAAAAATTAAAGTTATTACATTGGTTAAATTTTTTAAAATTTATATTCAAAATGTATCTTGCTTATTGTTCAGCAAAATACATTTTTAAACTCAAATTAGATAAGTCTAAGAAATGCAATTTCATAAATATTACAATTTAAAAATAGTTCATAATCTTTGTTATTAATACAAGACTTATAGAAATATTTTTTAAATTGCAGTCGTAAATTACAGTAACGAATTTTCATCACTTTAAATATTTATTTTTATTATAATTATTCTTTTATAAGAAATAGATTTTATCAAAAAACAGTTTCATAATTTACCATAAATAGGAACTTCTGCATCATTGTTTTCTGTACAAAGCATCCTATTTTCATTTTATAATTTTATAAATCAATAAGAGTAAAAAATTATATACAATAAATAATAAGCGTATCAACCTAAATTATGCACTGTAGACATTATATATTACAATTATATACAGTATATTATATTTAGTTAAATATAAAATTAATGGAGAATAAGTTGATCAAATTAATAAATAAAAAAGCTATTAAGAATTTTAAATGATAACAAAAATCTGTGTAGAATAAAAATTAATGTTGTGTTATTCAATTTTGTTAAGTCTTGATTTAATTTTGTCCATTAAAAAAGATGTTTTTAATTTATCTGGTACCTCTCGCCATGAAGTTCGATTTACTAGTATCACCTTATACGACATTGCTTCTAATATATCCACAGAATTTTGATATGTACCTAGCAGTACATTAGAGTTACGGGTAAACCAAAAGTCTGGTATTAATAGAATAGCAATTCTAAAAAAAAAAAGAATTTCATCAGTTAGTTAAAAAACTGGTTATAACAGGATTTTGCATTGACATAATAGTTTAAATAAGATTATTACTATAACAAAATGATACATATTTTGAAGAAATATTGAAACTTTAATCTCTATAGTTGAATAATAGATTTTTGTGAAATCTTATAGAAAATTATTTATTAAAAAATTTAGCGTTTTTTTTATGTACTTACACTGTGCATTCAGAAGGAATATCTATGTCCTCTATATATTCTATTTCGTTTCGAATTCCATTTAAAGTAGTAGTTACATTTATTGGTACAGGAACTTCATTTTTTTTTAAAACAACAGCGTGATCTGTCAAAATAGTGAATTTAAATGTTAATATTCATATTTTGATTACTATTATATATGATTAAAGATTTACCTATTACGTGAAATAATTTTGAAGAAAGATTAGTTTTTACATAAGTTGGACTTCCCAATCCTTCTTCAAGATGACAAAGTAATGGAGAGTTTTTTTCTCTATTCCTCATAATCTTCTTATGTAATTCCATCAATGAATCAATTTGTGATTTTGGAGGCATTGGTCCATTATACTCAGGATTAGATTTTAGTTTTTGATAAATTTTACAAAATACCCAATAAAAATGTGGATTTGACAAATCACATTCACCATTAAAAAGTTTTTCTAGAATATGATTAGGGTAACAATCCATACACAATAAATTACAAACTAAAGGCCAAAGAGTTTGATAATTATAGTCCAATATTAAATCATTTTTTAAAATGAAATTTTGTACTTCTTTCCAAAAAATAGTCTTATGTTTTGTCATAGCTAATCCATCTGTTAGAATTAACAGTTTACCCAGTTCTTTTTCAATATTTTGTTCATTTAAAATTTTTTTCTCAAAATATGATGCACATGTATAATTAAGCAACTCAATATTTTCATGTCTTACATTTGTAAAACATTTAAGAGCACTTAATGCACTTTCAAAACCAGGATCAAGGCTTATTAATACTTTAATTAATTTATCAAAAAAATCAGCACTGTACATTTTATCCAACCTGTAAGGTGCAATCATAAAATTTTATTGACAAATAATTAAAAATAGTATTTCCTATATATAGTACATTAATATACAATTACTTATACATACCTTTTTGTTTTCATTTTTGAAGTTATTATATAAATCACATAATTTATTTGAGTAGCACTGATTTCGTTGATATTTTTTGTAATATCATTATACACCCGATGCAATAAATTGAGCCAAACAGGCGGATACTGTTTCATAGAACAAAGTGATTCTAGAAGTACAATTGAAGTTTGAAGAGGTATGTCACCTTCATAATTTTGTAATTTACAAATAAAAGTTGACAATAATTCATAACTATTTAAATTATGGCTTATGAAGGAAAATGCATTTTGAAGTTGCAGTAAATTATTTTCTTCTAAATCTAATGACAATTTCAATAAAAACTTCTTTGTTAATTTAGGTTCTATAACTTTAACCATTTTAACGTAAGGCATATTTCTCATTATGTAAGATAGTAAATTGTATTCTATAAATGATAAGTCATCTAAATGATCACAAATGTGTTTTAGAAGTGACTGGGTATGATTATTTACTAAACCTACTAGTCCTGCTCGATTTAAGTTATCTAAAATCTGAACAGCTTCTGATGCTGTTAATTTATTTACATTTAAGTCTATTGTAGAACATATCTGTTTCAAATAATGTTGTTGAGTGAAAGATATTTTATTATTACTATGTTCAAGTATCTCTCTTCTAGACAATTTAGTCAAATTTTTTAAAGCGGTAATAATGTCTGAACTATTAATGATTTCTTTGTGAGTTTCTAGAGATCGTATATTTTTTGTAGGAGTACTATCCAACTCAGCTAACAATTGGTTTTCATCTGCTATTTCTATTTTATTTTCATCTATAATAATAAACATGATTTATTACAAATACAAATTATAATATTTTATATTGGATTTTTCTATGTAAAAATAAATGAGTGATGTATTTATGTAGTTAAGTATAGAGTGAATCATTATAAAGAAAGGTATAATAATTTGTATAATATTTGATAAAAAAACTAAATATAACTTGTTTACTTTAGAATGAGATAAGAATAACCTTAAATTGTTTACTGTATCAGGAAAACAATAAAAAATATTATTAAGTGAAATTATGAAGACAAAAAACTTTTTTTTATAAATATTTGATTAATATTATTAAATTCACTTTAAACAACAAAATACAATTGTGGAAAATATACCTGTTAAATTTTTTATGTGCGATGAATGATAAGAACAAATTTGAATTGGAATAACAACATTTTTCCATTTTGTCGATATTGATTTCAAAATATTTCTTGTTAACATTTTAAAAATTGTTTTTCGAATAAAATATATAGGTTAGATCTGAAAAAATTATCATATGTTCATTATCATATAAATAATAAGTAATCAAATATATTGTAAGTTCTATTGACATTTAATATAGTACTTATCATTCATTAACTAAAATAGTCAGATATTACCACATTTTTTCTACACATGCTTTCAAAGACAATCTTCATAACAGCATAAGTATACAGACTGCAGATTCTGAGGGAGCGGCCACAAGACGTATCCCAACTTGGCTCAAGAGGACTGATACTCTCGCCTCTCGGCCACTCGAGCCAAGCTGCGGCATTGGCCGTTACTCGACGAGACATCACACGAGAACAAGCTATCACGTCAATGTGGCCGCTCCCTTATTGTGCTACGGCTTCTAGCCTTCTGGAGTTCTGGCATGCTTTTTTGTTTTAATTGAATTTATTGGCTTCATGTAAAATACATCGCCCTACTTACTTTATGTAGGTATATTACTCGCGTAGTATACATTGGCGCGAAATACAAAA
>JAPYZO010020144.1:0-11070 GCA_030522905.1 Torymus flavipes | reverse complement strand
GAATTAAAATTATGACTCTGATCAGTGTGAACTTCGAAAGGAATTCCATACCTACATACAATTGCAATCAAATTGAACTGATTAAAATACTCAGAGAAAAGAGTCGTACTATTATCAGACAAAGGAGTCGGTTATCATAAATGTCAAGTTTTAGATTATAACCTAATGTTAAATCGACTGGTTTAACCGAACCTTCAACAAGTGATCTCGTGTTTACAAATGAACAATCACTTAACCTAATTGGTCATCTGTCACTGTCACTCGTATAAACCACGTTTATTGTTGATGTTGTTTGCGTATTAGAATGTTGTACTCATCTGGTTTAATTTCAAAATTCTAAGAGCGTGTTATGCAGAAGAGTACATCGACCGCCGGTGAGACGTCAGCTACCATCGATCAGTCACTTCGGCTGCAGCAGTAACCGAGGCAGCAGCAGCGGCTTTGGCGGTAGCCACGGCTTCGGCGGCCACGGCGGCAGCAACGGACGGAGCGGCTTCGGCGGCAGCAGCAGTTCTTTCAAATCCGTCCATTTCGTTTTCAAAATCCCGGACGAACCCCCAAAATGTTACACTCACACACATACAATAATTAACAATAACTATTATTACAAAAGAATAACATATAATTTTATTTAAAACGTAAACATACACGATTGAACGTGTTATCAATCACAAGCTTTCGAATCAACTAACTAACTCGAATCGAGAACAACAAACTAGTCGCTTGGCAACGCTTTTGTTCTTATGCTCGATAATGGTAGACGAACATATAACACCCTCCAGCGACTCATCGATTCGTTATTCGGCCCAGAAATGGAACCCAACGTGTTTGAATATCTCGATGATATTATCATCGCGACAGATACTTTCGAGGAGCACCAGAAATGGCTCGAAATTGTACTTACAAAAATTCAAGACGTCCAGCTGACGGTAAACTGGAGGAAGTGCGAATTCGGATGCTCGAGGGTCAAGTACTTAAGCTATCTACTAGATCGAGAGGGGCTAAGACCAGACCCAGAGAGAATCGAGCCCATCATCCAGTACACGGTCCCAAAAACCAAGAGACAACTTCGTCGATTCTTGGGCATGGTGGGGTGGTACTCGTGTTCCATCGAGAAAGAAAGCGAGAGTAAGCTGCCATTGCTGCAACTGTTAAAGAAAACTCAGGCGTGGCAGTGGAGCGTGGAGCAGCAATGTGCCTTCGAGAAGCTGAAACTGGCGCTAACGAAGGCTCCAGTACTGCCCAGACCGGACTTTAACCGAGAATTCACGGTGCAGTGCGATGCAAGTAATGAGGCGATCGGCGCAGTATTATCTCAAGAATTTGACGATGGTGAGCACCCTATAGTTTACATCCATCGAGTCCTAACTAGTGCCGAGCGAAACTACTAACACCGAGAAGGAGTGCCTCGCATTGATATGGTCCATCAAGAAGCTTCCATACCTGGAGGGACCCTCTTTTCGAGCCATTACCGACCATAGTACACTACATTGGCTGCAGAACCTCCGAGAACCATCGGGCCGATTGGCTCGTTGGGCCCTAGGACTGCAACAATAGGACGTCCGGATCGAGCATCGCAAAGGAGCCTATCATCGACTTCCAGACGCGCTGTCGAGACTGCACGAAGGAAAAATCTCAGAAGAGGAAGTAGCGGCCTTCGAAGAAGTACAAGATTCGTGGTACCTAAAGAAGATGGAGGACATCCAAGAGAGCCCAAACAGTACCAGTCCTGGAAGATAGTCGACGGGATGATCTACAAGCAAAGGATCGACCGCTTACTGAGCCCGATAACGGGTATATAAGACACATAGAAACTAGTGGTACCAGCCGGACGTCGAGCCCGAATATTAACCGTGCCCATCGTGATATCACATCGGAATACCTGGGAGTGGAGAAAACTTACGAGAGGATCGCCCAGGAATACTACTGACCGGGGATGTGGCACGAAGTATATAAATTCGTGAACGAGTGCGACGAATGCCAGTGACACAAACCGGACCAATCTGGGCCAAAAGGGCTGATGGGAGGCCGGGTGATCGAGCGTCCCTGGGCCGTGGTTGCGTCGGACTTAATAGAGTTCCCACAACGCAAAGGTCAATACAAATATGTAGTGATTTTCCAGGGCCTCTTCATTCGTTGGGTAGAGTTGCGGCCTCTACGTCGAGCCACTGGGAAGACCGTGGTAACGGCGCTTGAGGCGTTAGTCCTTTGCCGATGGGGAACCCCGGACTACCTGCTTGCGGACAATGGAAAAGAATTTGACAACAAGGACCTAGCGCAAACGTTAGAAGAATATGGAGTTACTCGAGTCACCACCCCCCTTATCATTCCCAGGCCAACCCAGTCGAGTGCAGCAACCGCACACTTAAGACCATGATCGCCACATTCGTGAAAACCGACCATCGAAATTGGGACCAACACCTCCATGAGTTACGCCACGCCATGAATACAGCGGTACAGTCGAGTACTCGAGTAACGCCGGCCTTTTTGAATTTTGGAAGACACCCAGAGCCAATGAAAAGCTTGAGACGAGCGGTGGAGACAAAGGAGCCCAAAACTCGACTCTCGCCGGAGGTCTCGATAGATCGAGTCAAGTGGCTACATGCCCTACGAGACATGGTGGTGTTCAATATCGAGAAAGCGCACCAGAGACAGGCAGTCAGAGATCCCGAACGGAGCGGGGCCACCGTCTCCACTGACTCTACAGCACACGGGCCACCGCGCGAGCTTCGACCCAATCAAGAGGAGGGGGAGACCACCGAGCCTCGGAATGAACGGTCGTCCGTGTTAAACCGCCCCAACTAGGGGGATGCTGTTTGGAGGCCTCCTCCCGGTACCACGGGATCGGCAGGACCCCTTCCCCGGTGCCTGCTTCAATTGCAGGCGGAGGGGACACACGAGGTTTGGAGTAAAGAAGGGGGGGGCGAAGAGAGAGCTAAGGGGGCGTGAGGAGGTCGAGCCACGTGGGGAGCTGTGCTACGGAGTAGCCGAGGAGAGCGCGATCCGTGCGGAGCGAGAGCAGTAGCTAACTGCCAGCGCACCACACGCTGCGCACGCGAGAGGGTGGGAGCGGGCGGGAGAAGTGAGAGATGCCGCGTCGAGTGCGGCATAGCATAGGCAGCGGGAGTGAGATGGCGCGTATTCGAACTAGCCGTACGGCTGCTTAGGCGTGGATAACGCGACGAGATAGAGTAGATAGAGCGCGCGTGAATAGATAGAGTGCGCGGCGTAGAAAGAGGGAGAGAGAGCGAGAGAGAGCGAACTACCCGCAAACAGGTAGTAACGCGCACGGAAGAGGGGGAGATATAGAACTACCCACCGGTAGGTAGCACGACGCGCGCACGAGAGTGAGACGAATGGGGAGAGAGAGAAGGAGAAAGAGAAGGAGAAAGAGAAGGAGAAAGAGAAGGAGAAAGAGAAGGAGAAAGAGAAAGAGAAAGAGAGTGTGGTGAATAGGGGGAGAGAGAAAGAGAGTGAGAGAGAGAGGGAGAGAGGGCGCGCACGAGAGTGAGACGAATGGGGAGAGAGAGAAGGAGAAAGAGAAGGAGAAAGAGAAAGAGAAAGAGAGTGTGACGAATAGGGAGAGAGAGAAAGAGAGTGAGAGAGAGAGGGAGAGAGGGAGAGATAGAATACGCGTCAGAACTGATAAGAGGATGCGCGACCGATGACGCGCATCATCTATCGGTAAATGACCGTCGCGTTATCTAGATAGTCAGGAAAGGGAGGGAAACCAATCACGGGGCGCCTCGTAGCCATCGGTAGGCGAGAAATTGGTGAAGAGGACGCCGGCCGCTCTCTCTTCTATTAGCTGTCGGACCAGCAAGTTGTTTTTGTTTGAATAGAGTCTCCTCGTGATAGAAGGACGTGGACGAAACGCCAACGAGTTAGTTCGAAGGTGAGTGGAGAACTTCGCTGGTGACGTATCGGCTTGAAGGGAGACGCGCAACAGTGGTGTTGAGGGCGACTGGGTCTATATTCGAGCCAGGGCGACCACTCACGGGAATCCGAGTAGGAGTATTATCGAGCCCTATTTTTGTGTATTATAGGTAATAACCGGACGTGCCACAGAATCGAGGAGACGCCACGGCGGGAGAGCGCTTCTCAGTTCCATTCAATAAAGAGATAATATTCCCGTATCTCTGTGTGTTTTTATTCACGAGTTGTGTAAATTGTATGCGCGGTCATTGTGTTGTATGTTAATAAGTCAATGGAGTTCTCAACGGCGTTGATTACCTGACCGAGTGGTTGCACCGAGGGTTTCGAGTCGGCGTGATTCTCGAGTCGTTGGAAGTGTCGCTGCTATTCACGAACCCCTTGAGAGGATAGTCTTGGGTCGAGGAGTGTAAGAGAGAGTAGACTAACTTGTCAGTGGTTGAAGCTGATAATTTAACACCATGCTTCCGTCATTTCCGTAATGTAGTCGCTAATGTAAACTACCAGGCCATCATTTTGATTAATATAACTTTTGTTATAGTACATTTTGTACCCATTTATATCAAATGATTCAGGGAGTACGAGTTCCCGGGTTTCGCTGCAAACAATTATGAATGGCTTTATCACAAGGCTTTTTAGGAATACAAGTAAATTATTATAATTCGCATTTAGTCCTCTTATATTTACATTTAAAATTACTTCCTTTTCTAAAGCCATGCATTTATTTAGTTCACCTATGTCGTCGAAATTATAGTCTCTATTAATTATATCATTTTGTGTGATATACAATATATCATTTTGTATATCCGTAATCACATTTAACCTACTATCCATTTCGGTTTGTTTTTGTTGTTGTCTCCGAGTTCTGGCTCATTAGTTAGGGTGACTCCGGGATACGGGACTGTTGCGAAACTTTCGAGTCTATACTTGCTAATCTCACTCTTCTTGGCGGTGCCTTCTGCTCGTTATGTAGACTTTCTACTTTACCTAGGTATCTAGGGTAAGTAGGATACGTTGGGGGTAGTCTGTCATTTCAATGTACTTCTTTATTTTAGATTTTAGTCTTTCACAAAGTTCACTGTCAATTGCACTATGGTTAATATTATATTTGGTATTGAACTTCACATTACTATAGACACAGTTTGCACATTTACTCACTGTACTTGTACACTTTGATGGTAAGTGTGCGTCCGCACACTTATTACACGTAACTTGATTTTCACACTTTTTACTGCTATGCCCAAATCTAGCACATTTATTGCACGGTATTATGTTAATAACATCAAATACTTTGGTGACCAACGAATAATCTGTTTTTGATTTCTTTGGCGTATTTATAAATGCTAGATGTTACTTCTATTATTGCACACTTCCTCTTTGTTCTTTCATTGGTATATACGTGTAGTAAACTTCACTTATCTTCCATTTTACTTAAGTTTCTTTCGTTAATGTGAAGTTCAATTTCATTATCACCTCCATGATCCATATCAATATCTATTACTTTATGTTTTGGATTATTTATTTTTTCTTTTTCTATTTTGAAATTGTTTGATAGTTTTCCTCCTAGTGTATTCACAAGTGTGTTTATATTTTCTTCCTTCATGCAGTTAATTATCACTGTACCCTTGTTCTTGCATAAGACATCTTTAATTTGTATTGTTTTGTCTTGAATTACATGTTGGAGAACTGTCTTTTCCAAGTCTGTATTATCTTTGTTGTCAGTTGTTTTTATGATTAGTTTTGGCACTCTTTTAATCTTTGGTTTGTAATTAGCTGTTATTTCTGCGTAAGTCTTCATATTATTGTAGTTGCCATGTTTTTCTTTGGTAAGCAGTTTGTTTAAAATTCTGTTTTTATCTTCTAATTCGTTGTTTAGTTGTTTTAGCAATTGGTTTTCTATTTTTAGGGATTCTAATTCACTATAATCTTCGTATACTGTAGATCGTTATGACCCTTTTGATAGTTGTTGTCTTTTTCCAGATTTATTTCACTGATGATTTCTTATTTTATTTGCTCTCTTGTTGTTAGTTTAATTTGGGCTATTAGTTGTTTTGCTTCGCTGCTCAATTCATCATATGGTAAATTTGAGGTTAGGGCTACGTTGGGATGGTCCTGGCATATTATTAATGCGTTATCTATAAACTTCACTGGATATCCTGAGTTATATTTGCTCACAATTTCATTAGTGTGATAAAAACTTCTACACATTATACACACCACTGCTCCCACTTTACTTTGAGGGTGACATTTATAGTATTTAGTGAGGATGGTATCGTGCGGCTCCATGCCACCCGACGCCATGTTGGCGACTATCACGCCATATTGCCGACTATGTATATAGTAAATGTTGGCGACTATGTATATAGTAAGTTTAAATATTTCAAAAACCTTTTCAAAACTTTTCAGGAAATAATACTGGAAAGGCTGCGAAAAATTTTCGTTTAATAATTCCCGAAATCTGGCTGCAAGGTTTTTGACTCGGCGTTTTCATCGTCTCAAAAAACTTTTCCAGAATCATTTCAGAAATAATTCACGTAACATTTCTAGTTTATAAACAGAAATCTTATCTGAAATATTTCGTGTAAAATTTGCAAAACGTTTCAGTAATATTTCTTGAAATATTTTTTGGATAGTTTTAAACAAAAATAGAAATATTTCAATAACCTTTTCAAAACTTTTCAGGAAATAATACTGGAAAGGATGCGACAAATTGTCGTGTAATATTTCCTGAAATCTGATTGCAAACTAAAAATATTTAACAAACCTTTTCAAAACTTTTCAGGAAATAATGCTGGAAAGGATGCGAAAAATTGTCGTGTCTTAAATCTGACTGCAAGGTTTTTGAAACGTTGCTAGAATCGTTGGAATCACGTAACATTTCTAGTTTGTTAACAAAAATCTTATCTGAAATATTTCGTGTAATAATTGAAAACGTTTCAGTAATATTTCTTGAAATATTTTTTGGATAGCTTTAAACAAAACTAGAAATATTTCAAAAACCTTTTCAAAACTTTTCAGAAAATAATATTGGAAATTAAGGATGCGACAAATTGTCGTGTAATAATTTCTAAAATCTGATTGAAAGGTTTTTGAAGCGTTGCTAGAAATGTTTGGGACTCCGCGTTTTCATCGTCTCTAAAAACTTTTCCAGAATCATTTCAGAAATATTTGACGTAACATTTCCAGTTTCTTAACAGAGATCTAATCTGAAATATTTCTTGTAAAGTTTGCAATAAGTTGCCGGAATATTTCTTGAAATGTATTTTGGATACTTTTAAAAAAAACTAGAAATATTTCAAAAACCTTTTCAAAACATTTTTACGGAATAACACTGGAAATATTGCGACAAAATGTCAAGTAATAATTCCTGAAATGTTACTGCAAGGTTTTTGAAACATTACTTAAAATTTTTGAGATCCGTAGTTTCGATCGATTTAAGAAACCTTTCCAGAACATTTCGCAAATATTTCACGTAATATTTATAGTTTCTTAACTGAAATCTTATTTGAAATATTTCGTATGAGTTTAGTAAAACGTTGCAGGAATATTTCTTGAAATATTTTTTGGGCACGTTTAAACTGAATTAGAAATATTTCAAAATCATTTTGAAAACTTTTCAGGAAATAATGTTGCAATAAATTGTCAAGTAATAATTCCTGAAATGTACGGCAACGTTTCTGAAAAATTACTTGAAATGTTTGGTATCCGTAGTTTTCATCGATTCAAGATGTTTACGCCAGAGTCAATTTTGCTTTTAGCTATCTTCCCGCGACGGAAGGTGTCGTTGTAGTAAGCATACCTACTCTAAGGTAAACATCGCGGCGTATGTCGTGAGCGTGTATAGCCTATCGCGAGCCGACTTGCGTGCTCTGGAATGCGTGTCACGGGTAGCGAAATTGCCCCCAAAAATTGGTTTAAGTAGGCGCTTAGTCAGTCGCTCTTCGACAGTGAGAGCAGCGTTATTCTCGACGCAAAGCACCATTGCGAGCATTGCCCACACGCGTTCTCGAGTACTAAATGCAATAAGCGAACATTATACGCGCAACTATAGTGTAGAAATTAAGCTGACAATTTTCAATAAATGTGGTCATTACAGTTTGGAGTGTCTTTTCCTTAACCGGCAAAACACCTGATCCATAATCTCACTCACAAATAAACAATTCACGTATAACTAACTTTAGGGCGAACACAAGAAACTTTTCCAGAACATTTAAAAAATATTTCAAAAATATTACATGAAATGTTTTTGGAATTGTTTTTGAAAGATTGCTGAAAGATTTCCTGAAATATTTTATTATCTGTAATATGAAGTTTTCATGAAATATTTTTAAAAGTTTTCTGGAATGTTTCTGTGAAATGTTTTTTGAAATATTTTTGCATAGTTTACATAATGTTGTAGCAAGCTTCCTGCAAGATTTTTAAGAAATATTTTTTTGAATCTTTCATCAAAACCTTAGACATTTTTCAAAAACCATGTATTTTGATTCCTAACACCTCGGGAACAATTATAACATGTTTTTAGAACAACTCAAAAAATTACTATCACAAAGCTTCATCTAGGAGCAAGCAAAATTAAATTGTAAAAGCGTTACTTTGGAAATGAAAATTCGCATTTTTTTCAAATGGCCGTAGTTTTGGCCCAAGTTATCGTATTGGGACGTTTTTCTTTTTAAATTATGCGGAATTTTACCAGATTTCATGTTAGCTTTTCAGATTTTAAATAGCTTAAATAGTTTTTTAGATAAATTGAAAAATTCAAAAAAAGTGCCTTTTTTTCAAAATTGAATTTCTCAAAAACATCATTTTCTTTTCCATGAAAATTGGATATGTTTTTCATGACCAAATAAGCTAGCTTTCTACCAAAGAGCAGCGTGCCATCTTTCTTCGTTCGGAAGATACACCCTCGCAAAGATAATTGCGACTTCTACACGTTTAAGCCTCATATGCGTTATGAGGTATAAGCTCGTAATTTAATGTTTACGATGGGGTGCATTAAAAATTGTTTTTAAAGTAGTGTCAAATAAGTAGAAATAAGTACAAGAGTCGGTATAAATCAACTTTAATATAAATAGAAGTAAAAAAAGCACATTTCTTTATTTGATATTTTACACTTTTAAATTCGGTATAACAGTTAGTAATATAAGACTGTCTATCATACATATTGATCAACATTGAACAGTGAGCCATTCGTGGGTTTGTTTTTCTCATTCACCTTTCTACATTCACAATTTCTGCATCATCAGTCTCTCGGATAACTTGCCATATGTGACTATCGTGAATGCTATTAATCGATCGAAATTTTTCCCATTTCTCGGTCTTTTGAGTTCGAAAATTTTGCAATTCTTCGGTTTTCAAAAGTATGATTCTTATTTTGCTGGTATATTCACTGACATATTTTACAAAATCGTCAGCATTTTTAATACGTTCGCTGGGTGGTGCACAGAAGTTATGAGTTGTAGCAAAATGTTTTAATAAGCCACCGATGCCATCGCACGCACCTTTTCCATGCCCATGAAAAATTATGTGCCAATCCATTTCGCTTTATGGAATTCTTTTCCCAATTAATAAATTGAAATCTGTTCTTGAATGACTGGCAACACCGTTAGATATTATGGTAATATCTTTTTTCCCATCTGCAGTTAGTTTCATAAACTTATCTATTATCAATTTCATACCTGCTAAAGTGAACGATGAATTGTGTTTTCTATCTTCACTTACTATGCCAAAACTGGTAGTAATCTTTCGAACATAACACACCGATGTAAAAGTAGAAATTTGTGTATTAGTCCAGTAATACCCCTGAATGGCATCTTGCTGAATGATGGCCCAATTTTCTGCATAATCTTCATGTAGAATTAAACGATTTTTACTCGAAAGTCCATTTTATTTTTCTGATTTGATTTCACGTTGCTGGAGCTCTTCATTCATCTATGTTTGTTAATTGTATTTGCACAACTGTTCAGCTCTTTGAGATAAACATCTAATATGCAAGTGTTCTTGACAAGATCATTTTTTTCCCAAATAGTAAAAGTTATTTCATCAAATAGTAAATCTTCTTTCAAATGAAAATTTTACACTCTCGAAGAATAAACGAACCATTTTCTATAGAGGAAACAATCATGGATAAGATCTCAATATGTTTAAGAGAAGAAACTTGGATTTATTTTTTAACACAATTTTTAGAGCTGTTACGATAAGGTCGAAATTTGCGCAATAGACACATAAACATGAATTGTGTAAAGGTTATATTAATACCTATTTTCGTCGCAATTGATAAATCTTGGATCTTGAAATAGTAACTTCTAGATTTTGTTTCATAATTAGATCACAAATTTCCTTGATGCTGCGAGTTAGAAAACGTTTGATTTTTTTTTATACCTCCATTGATTTTAACATTTATCACATCATTTTTGTTAGGACTTTATCGGGAACAGTCCAAATCGTCGTCTAGATAATATTTTTCAACTGAATCAATAACTTCAGTTTTCAAATGATTTCCAGAGTATGGATTGGGGTTTTCGTATAAATCTTTACTTTTTATGAGGTTTTGTGAAGCTCTGATCATATAATCTGTGGTTCCTGTTATGTGCAATAAAATATAATTACATTAAACTCTAATTTCTGCCTCGAGTAGTCATACAATTTCCTAATTTTGCAATTAGTTTCTTCCTAAAAAGTGTCTAATAATTCTTTGCGCGTCAACGCTTGATGGAAGCTTGAATGGCAATAGATTGAATGGCAATCATTCACTTCTTCATACAACACAACACTACAAATTGAGGTTTGAAAATCTGTCGGCAACGTAATTTGAGATTCAGGCGTTTGATTAGACGATGTAGATTCTGTTGGTGTTGACTCTCCTGCTTCTTTAAAAATTTCTTCAGATATTTCCTTGTGTTTTTCATAGTAAAATCTACAACTTTGGTATCTTTTT
Source organism: Torymus flavipes (assembly GCA_030522905.1). Classification (NCBI taxonomy): domain Eukaryota; kingdom Metazoa; phylum Arthropoda; class Insecta; order Hymenoptera; family Torymidae; genus Torymus; species Torymus flavipes. The sequence continues at coordinate 203 of JAPYZO010020144.1, read as the reverse complement.
TTATATCCTTATTTTTATACTCATTAAACATCAATAATCCATTTGTTATGTTAAGTCTTGAGTTTCAAGGAAATTATTCTTATTTAATTTATAAAATTTATTTCGATTTATTTACCTTTTTTCCTCAATGCAGGTCTCGAAATAAGTAGGCTGATGTTCAACTAATTCCACTATTTATTGAATTTATATGCTTTACAATAAAT
>JAPYZO010020104.1:0-10217 GCA_030522905.1 Torymus flavipes | reverse complement strand
TGGATCAGTCAGCAAATATTTTTTCATTAGAAGAATTCAGCCACTACCGGCGATTATTCTTTGAAATGTGCATTATAATGATAAGAAAATGAAACGTATAAAAAATTTGTCTCTCTCGACGATGCTTGAAAAGCAAGTGTAGGTGTTTTAAACGTTGCCTAGTGCTTCTGTGACGAATTCTTTCTTAAGTAGGAATAGCCATAATGAAAAGATTCATCATTTTTTACGACTTATATAGTTCAAGAAACCATTTACATTCCAACGTGACGTTTGAAACTACATCTAAAAAGTGTACAATCACAGAGGACAAATCACTATTTTGCTCATACGTAGATCGCAGTGCACGCAACCACGACCTACGACAACGTCAACGATTTTCTCTTCTCTAATAATTTATACAGCCCCCTGCAATCCTTTTTACCAAATTCTAGCATTCTAGCGCGCATATCCTTGAGCGCACCCAGAGATGCATCATTGCAGTGTCCAGTGCGCAGACGCGCGATAAAAGTCAGTTGTGTGTCGCGCATCCTCGCAGGGATTTATTTACCACGCTGCAGGCGTGTTTTATCGCTAGGCATATTTCACGCGGACCGCGTGTATACGCGTATGTGATTTACCGATTGTTAACGAACGGTAATGCCCCTTAATTTTGCGCTCAAGCAAAACAAAGTCGTGCTCTTTCTTTCTTTCCTTCTTTCGCGCGAATTCAATCACCGAGGCGAGTGCGCGAGACGTTAATGGCCGGGGATGGCTGTTGTACCGCCGCGGTTATTTAGGATCTTCGTGTCTGCACTGTATAATTAGCCGCGGCGGGCGGGACGATGCAGTAATAAAAGCGAAGCTGGTGCGTGAATATTGTGCTGAGAACGAGTGATGCGAGCGCGATATACGTTCGTTTGGATGCGAACTGTGTAGCGCGCGCCTCTGTGCTTTCGAAAATTGTTTAAAGCTCGGAATTGTAACAGTCTCGAGGCTATTATTACGGATCTACACGTTGTGTATACTGCTCTGTATAAACAATCTGCATAATTCAGCTATATAATTTTTTCATTTCAAACCATACAGATTTTTCATTTTAAAAGTAAAATTTGCTGTGGGAATTATAAAATTACTGTGTAAAGTAAAAATACCACAGCCCTAGTGTTATTTAATAGTAAATTTTACCGATCAATTCTCAAAACCAAAATGAACATAAATAACATATCCATCCCGCATAATCGTTTCGCGAAAATTTCAAATAAAACGGGCCTAGCTGTAAATAACTCGGAGCTCGCGTCGTTTTCGCGCGAATCCGAGAGCTATACATCTCATGAATAGATATAGACAGGCGAGCCGTAAAAAAGAGTCGCTGGAATGTCGCCGTTCGCGCAGCTCTTCATTAGCCACACACAAGCCATTAACTCTGCTCAACTCATTCAGGAAATCATTCCAGCTTGACGAGCGCTCGCAGTCATAATGTACATCATCCCTCGCTGCATTCGTCACACTCGAATCGCGCCGGCCGGCCCGCCGTGTGTGATGACAATATCACCCGTTCTTCTCTCTCTAGCTCTCGCTGACGTATAAGTGTATATGTGTATCTGCACACGAGGCTGAGACGTGCGAGCGGAGTGAGAGATAAGCGCTACGTAGACGAAGACGTTACTGCTGCGGCTGTGTCTTCGTCGTCTGTGCGGTGGGAGGTTGGCTGCGGAGATGTCACGGCTGCGGCTATAGATTGCGCGCCATTGTGCGACTGCCGGAGCCACGTCGTAATATTTTCTTTTTTTAAGGGGTTGGCAAGATGGTTGTGGCTTGGTATTTTGAAAAAACAAACTATTTATTTGTAAGACTGACGAAAATATGTTATTGTTGCGTAAAAGGCGCTTTTTGTATATGTATAATACGTTGCGTAATTTGATAAGTGTATACGTCCGTATGGGTATTTAAATGTTGTATATCAGTGTCGTTGGTCTATATACGCGCTGATGTAATGGATGTTGACATTGTAAAAACGATTTGTTCCATCTTTTCAAAAAGTTAATTTCTCTTTTTATTCTATTTTAACAGCCCATTTACTTTGTGTCGGTCTTAAATCATTCACGAGTCGAGATTAAGCTGTATAATCGTTTCACGCATCACTTTCTTAAACGATTGTTAAATGTACTTACGTGCTAAAATTATATTAAAGAACTCGTGCCGTGATGAAAATTGTTGTATTCTCTCGTTGTTATTTTTGCCTTATAACTTTACATTAGTTTGTAAACAATACAAATACAGTAACAAATATCTTACCAACGAGTAAGTTTTAAAGCAAAATCTCTGAGGTTTAAAAACATACATAAAAGTGTATATAGAATAAAAATCCATAATGCAACAACAAAGTGAGGTCGAGATGTCAGACACTAAAGAGCAAGGAGAAAGATGCTTTTGAAAACAACATTGAAAGCGCAAGTAGGCGCGCATAAAAACTACACGATTATAGAAGTTTTACATGAATGTAGAATCGCTAATGAATGGCTCCGGGGTCAATCATTCGAAGATTTTAAAGAACCATGTCAATGAGCATTTTAAACGAAAACTTTATGTGCTAATTGTGCGCAAAATTAGATTCATGCATATTCATGAAAATTGTTAAATATTTGAAGACGAATTAACTGCAAGAATGTTGGTTTCATATGGAACCTTAAGAATTCAAAAGCTCGTTACAATTACATAAGCGTTGCTAATAAGACTCTTATTTACGTGCAGTTTAAATTTCAGTCGTGGCACGAGCGCTTTCATGTAATCAGCTTAAGTAAGCATAAATTGAATAAAACCGGCGACGCGATAAGCTTCTTATTCTATGTGTGTATGGGACTCGATACGTGCGAGACACGAGACACGCAAGCTCTTGGCTAATTTTGTCGACACCCGACGATCGACCTGTCCCGCTGCATTTTTCACACTGAATCAAAGAAATTGCGAGTAATCGACGGGTGCAGCTTTGTAATTAGACTTTATATGAGTCTTGAATAAATGAATAAGCCAGGGAATGTGCGACCTGAATGCAAAGTGCAGGAAAACTATAAGTTTTACATTTTAAATTCCATACACTCTTCGTTTGTTCATGTACAGTACGCACAAAGACAGAATACGGAAACCACTTTTTTTTAACTTCATTATAATATCTTGGGAAAATCCGAAAGATATCTTTGAACCTAACCAATGAAAGTGCGAAACCTCTCATCCCTCATATCCGCCAGCACTCGTCACGTTTTATCTCTTTTTTGTCGTCTCTTGCGGAACGAGTCGCTTCGCGAGAAATCGCGGCGCGATAAGAGCACGTGAGAGCCTGCATGCTTGCCGTACATATAGCCCGCGCCGTGGCCTTCAAAATCGTCAGCGCTGAGTTTCGACGCCAGATGAGCGGTTTGCGGTGTACGCGAGAGCGCGTTTTATCGGCTTTCGATATATGCTTGCGGTCGTGAGCAAATACTCGGATGTTCGATCGCGATTTTTAGCGGATAGATAATCTTTATTTTTAGAAACAGATGAGGTTGAACTTTTGATTGAGGTTCGAAGGATATTAACAAGAGTGTTTTATACGAGTTTTGCGGTTTTTTTTCTATTCATTATGGGATAATCTGCTTTTATGTACATGATTTGAATTGAAATTAATTCCACCAGGGTATTGGTGTTGACAATTCGTAACAAGCAAAACATATTCGAAAATCGGCAAATGTCATACTATATTACTATTTCTTCATTCTTTTTGAAAGACAAATAAAACTTAACAATTTTACTTTTTAAATAATAATTTTTATTATTGTTGTACTATTTTTGTTCATGTCGCGTATATCACAGCACCACTGTGAAAAGTTTCAAGTGTAAAGTTTACTAATAAACTTTTCTCTCTAAGGAATGAGTGAAATATTTTTAATGCGTAAGAATAGGATGTTACAATCTCCAGCAATGCAAAGTCGTGGTGGAGCAAGTGTGGAGGGAGACAAGCAGATCAGAATTGAGAATATTCTTAATCGCGACATGTGCACGTTGACTTATTACGCGAGTTATTTCCACCGCGTATTATATCGCCGGCTTTTCGTTGGCGCAGACGATTATAAGCGTATACGTTATTTTGAAGCATACCATAATCTTATCGGAGTAAATATTTGACGACTTTTACGTGCTCGCGCGGCGGTGGGGAAAGGAGGGAGCTGTCAATTTTACGGATTCGTTTGTTTTCGCGAGCTCTCGTGCAGCCTGCGTGACTGCGTGGGCGCGTTCCTTTAATATTTATTCCTAACGAAACCTTTCCATACAGTCTCGCCAAACAGGTGATTTATATATCTGTGGAGCTTTAAAAATTCGCAGCGCGTTTCGAGTTTTATGTGACAAACATTCTTTTTTTCTGCTCCTGTCTGATTACCGGCTTCATATCGGGATATGGAGATTATTAATCTTGGCAGATAGGAGCTAATGATAGAGAGGTGTTGTGTTGCGAACGTCATTTGAAAACATCAATCAAATCTTTGCAATAAATTGCGCCAAGTTAAGACTTTGATAAATCGCAAGGAAAATCATTCGAACGTCATGAATTATCGCAATGTTCTACTAAAATATTACATTGGTAATGGAGAGAGTGAGTTTGATCATGCTGCTTAAAAAGCGTTACGTGTTTTATTTATTTCAACATTATTATCGTTGAGTATATAAATACAGACATTGAACCACAATTAAAACAGTATGTTTTTATCGCGGTCTTCTCGGATTACGATTTCTTTATTTATTTTCACTTTTCATCATGACAGAGTCTATATCTTTCATATATACGCAGACTGACATTCAAACTGATATCGATTATTGACTGCGTCGTCTGCGGGATGTCGGGAGAGTATTGAATTTAATACTAAAATAAAGCTTCCGATTTATATTGCATGCGCGGTTTGCCTTTTAGTCAGCAATATATATTTTCTTTAAAAGTATAGTTTATTTTTTGCTACATCTCTTTGTTGAAGAATATTTTTGAACAAAAAATATCAAGTAATTAATTTTCGATCAGAATTGATACGTCTAGATAAAGACCGTTGGTCAACAAGTTAGTTCTGATGTTTTTATTTTCAACCATTTTAATTAACTATTGTGAAATGAAATATCGGGTAAATATCGTTGATCATATTAGAATGATATACATATTACATTAGGTAAATATTTTGTAATATATTCCCAATTAACCAAATATCTAAGCAAACGAAAGCTCTTTTTCTCGTTCTTCCATCGATTAGTGCTGCACAGTCTGTAGGTAGACTTATACTTAGGAGTCGGCGACCCGGATCCGTTGAGGAAGCTGCACCACGTCGAGCAAAGGTCAGGCAACAAAGCGCGCAACGCTGCTGATGAATTAATTAGCGGCCGCGTTTCAAGTCCTCGTTACGCCCGGTGCTGAAGACGCGGACACAGTCTACTCTCTTTTCCCTATGCCAATTGTATCGCGTGATATTGACATTGTCGTGTCGTGGCTCGGTGTCAGAGGAATGGGGGGGCGAAGGGATGCGACGTCAGTGCTAATTATTGTAAGTCGTGAGTATAGGATAGGGGAGGAGAGAAGCTTTTTTTATTTCAAATTAAATATACAACTCCACTGGATGATGCGGGGCAAAATAGCATTTATTCCCATCTCAACAAATATAGCCACTTTTTTCCCTGAAAAGCGGGACAAAAGTTAGATTTGTTTCCCTCTTTCAACAAATTTAACGTTTGCGGGAAATACGACGATAGTTCCCGCAAAATAGAGAAATAGTGTCATATTTCCCGCTTTTGCAAAAAATAAATAAATTTCCACCTAAACAGCCAAATATCAATAAAAACCGCTGCTAACTGCTTTAACAGAATGCTTAAATGTATATTTTAATATACTAGCAAAATAGTACTAGCGTACTATTTTGTTTTTGAAATTATGGACACTATTTTTCACTATGATTTAGTTTTAATTAGTTTAAATGATAAGATAATTAGGTACATGTTTTAAGCAAAAAATTAATGTTTTTTATTCTAGTTTAATTATTTAGAAGTTCTATAAATACTTGAGTTTCAAAATTCAAATCCAGCACATTTTTAATCTAAAACATTCAATTATATTAGCGCTTTTTTCCAATAACCAATCACGTCTAGTCTTAAATGAGCCGCTACAATAGCAAGATAATCATGCTGTGACTTTTTTAATTTCAAAATTGACCAACGGTTCGCGAACAATTTAGTAATTGTTAGTTATAGCATTTCTATCAGGGTACATTTTGATTTGAATATCTATACTTTTCAACTTATCAACGATATGATATATCGTTATTGACTATCGTCAAGGCTTTCTCCCGCTATAGCTCAGTGGCAGAGAACGGAACTGGAAACCTCGTGTGTAGGATCAAGTTCGTTGCACATTTTTTACGAGACTTGATTCATTCGTTGTTTTGCTCTATCATGTCCCATATACGTAACACTACGATTAATAATTTTATAGAAAACACTAACTTTGAATTAACTTATTAATTTGGAACTTTGAATAATAAAGGTTACTAACAATAATAGTGTAACTTGATAATTACCGTATCGATTATTCAAAAACACTAATTTTAGAAATCCGGTAGTGAAAACCAAACTAATTCCGATAAAACTTATCGAACAAGGTCTATGAAGGAAATTCGAATCTTGTATGAAGCTTACTCAATAATTTCAGATATATCCTTATATTTTATATATTAATACGACCTGGTATATTCACTCGATCGATCGATTTATATTATATAATAATTACATAGTGTATTTTGATAAAATCAAATATCACCTCACCAGCAGTCGCTCGATTAAACCACAATTTTCCCACTCTGTATTTACCAGGCGAATATCAGCCAAATCTAAAATGCACGGTCAGAGCTTCAAGTCCGCAAGATGAAAGCGCGCTACGTGCGCCATGCGGACTACCAAATCTTTAATCCATGAGCCCCGCGCGCAAGTCCGAGCGTGCTCGCTCTCTAACTTTCATTCGGCTAGCGTGTGTGGCGCTATTTTTACTTGACGCAAATAAAACGGCGTGGCAGCTGAGCAAAACGCTCTGTAAGCTTAATACCCACGGCGTGCTAAATAAATGGAAAGGTTTTTGTTATGCCGATCCGTCATTGGTTGTATAGAAAGCGTGTTTTTTTCTTTTTCGTTCATGTTTTTAAAAATAGGAGGTCTTTTTTGCATCGACAAAATTTTTGAGAAAAATAACACGCCGAATATACGGGATGTCAACAATTCATGTTGCGACAATATTTGCAATTCCGCATGTACGGGTAAAATTTCGTACGATAAAAACGCGCAGTTATATGTTTTGTTGTGCCTGCGGAGAATTGGTAAAAGCTCTAAAAAAAATTTCGCCGTACGTACATACGTGTGTGTTTCCCCTCGCAGAGTTTATTTTGACGAAACAGGCAAATTTTCACAGGGAATGAAATTTAAATGCTTTTCGGCTCTATGTATTCCTTGATATCAAAAGTATCATCATCGGGAACCCCCAGTTGCCGCCACCGGAACAGCTGCGTACCGAAGAAAGAAAGAAATACAGCTATGTACCAAATTTAATTGGACGCGGAGGCGTATTCATAGCGTACGCCGCACTTGAACGCAGTAGTAGGTATATACTTCCCCTTCGGCTCCGGTTTGAAGACAGCGTCGCGTCGCGCAGGCTGTTGTGCCCATGTTGTGCGGTATGACGCAAGATGCCGGTCGATGCCGTATACAGCTGCACCTTATACGGATTGTACGCAAGCGCGAGACGCTGACTGAGGTGTCTGTGTGTGAGGAAAAGACGCTGTGTGTTTACTTTTCGAGAGTAACTTTGCTGACTCTATAGGCTACGAATATTCCGCAGAGACTTTTTCTTTTGGAACTTAATAGCCAGCTGCGGGAGAAAATTTTATCAAAATTATTGCTCCCAGAATACATAATATATGAAATGCCATTTCTAATTAATTATGTTTCCCGGAAGCTTGTACATAAAAAGAAAGAGAGCTTTCAAGTCCACTATATCGCAGAGTAGTATATCGAGCACAGTACGAACTACTTGTGTATTATTACGTATACGATTGAGCATTGTATCATGTATGTTGACCTACAAATCTAAATAAACCAGAGGAGCGCGCGGGGTCTGTATAATGGACGAGCTTGCAGATACAGGTGGCGCGCTCCGCAAATCATAAATTAATCTCCGCACGATATAATTCGCGCAGCTGCGCAAAAATAGCCGCAACAATTCCTCGTGTCGCGCTGTGACTCATTCAGCCCGATCCCCTCGCGGCCAAGAGACTTTCGATTGAAGCTCTCTGGAAGCAATTCCCGCACGGCACGCACTCTCCCCTGACTCAGCTCTCACCGATCCGCACGCTACTAAACTCTCTGCCTATGTATATACTCCTTGGCTCTCTCTTGCGGGCGAGAATGTTTCGAGGGGCCGGTCTTTGTGCTGCTCGCATCCATTGAGCGCGCACACCCTCGACCTTGAACCGTATCGATTGCGCACGACTCCTTCGCCAGCTCGCCCGTGTACTTGGCCCTGCGACGACGACGACGACGACGACGACCCTTGAGTGCTGCTGCGCCCCGCGCTCGCGCAGGATAAGAGCGAGCGCTTTGTCCTCGTTACTCAGGCAGATGGGGGATTATTGGGGCGTGAATTATTGTCAAGCGCCGGGATACCGCCGCCCTTTGCCTCCTAGATATCTATATGTATATATAAGGCTGTGCTATCCACGTGATTGCTCACTATTGCAGTGTATAGTGTTTTTTTTTGCCTCATTCCACCATGTATCGGCTTGTGCTTTTATTTAGATGCTTGGTAATTACAAATTGGCTATCCTACTATAGTTGTATCAAATGTTTGGTCAACTTATTTTTTCGAATAATTGGATAACGCGAATTGCGCTTCATTTGTTTTATTTTCGTTGCGAGAAATATTATATGTAGCGTTCTGAGAAATATATATATATGTACGCGATAAATGAAATGTCGGTTTATTTTTTTATATCAGGCAATATATATCTGGTTCCGAGAATCGAAGAGAGTGAATACTCGTTGAACATTTTAGTTCGATATTTGATTTCAGGGGAAAATTAAACGTAAATACGTTATTTATATTGGTATAACTGAAATCTGAGAAAATAAAATGCATAGTTGTAGACTCAATATCTTTAGGTGTATACAATTTATCAGGAATATTGTACAAGAAATAAATAAAATTTACCTATTTTTTTAAGAACTATTCCATCATTTTTTAACGATTTTTCGCTTTATTAGATTCTTGTAACATAGCAGACGAACTACCGTTTCAACATTTCTGATCTAAAATTAAAGCTTCTTTCTTCTTCAATTCTGATATTTTGTCATATTTCTCCATACCTTTGGGAGCTTATCTTGTCTAATCACCAGTAACTGCTTTATCCATTTTCCACAAAAAAAAATCCTTTTTTTCTTTTTTTTTTATATTTTTGAACCTTTTACAACTCGTCTAAAATGTGCCTGCTATGCAAAACCCAAGAATAACAACGAAATTAAACCTTCCGGAAACCCAGCATTCGCACATAATGAAAAACGGCGGACAAAAAGCACACAAAGCGCGCGCTGCCCTTTTAATGAAAATTCTGCTTGCTCGTGCAAAACGGGAGCACGGATTATACACTTCCCCCCCTAAGCGGCGGTATATATACGCAGCTGCTCGCGATGTAAAGCGCGCGTTTCTAATTAGAGTATATAGCGGCGCTATTCGATATCGATCCGATATCGCCGTCGCGCTGCGGCTCGTAAACAAAGGGAGCGAGTACATTACGCTTGCACGTGGGGGTGTATATGCCTCTAGGCGAAATTATGCGAGAGGATAACGGTTGCTGCGGTCTGACGTAACGATCGCTTGCGGAGAAGACGAGCTTCTGGTGTACATGTGCAATTCTCACGAAAGTGACGACAAAACCCGAAAACACGGTTTGAAAAATTTTTTTCGTCCTACATTATTTTTCAAAAAAGAAATTAAAACTAGAAAGAAAGAGCTTTAATTCTTTTTTTTTAATAATTAAAAAATGTTGATTCCTTCAAAAGTTACAAGGGTTTGAAGTTGAACGTCGAAAAGGCATAAAAATGCTCTCAAAGTCGCGACGTTGCCGATTCCTGCAATTTGTGCAATTTTCTGCTTTTTCGACGATCAACTTCAAACTCTTGTAACTTTTGAAGGA
>JAPYZO010020054.1:0-11181 GCA_030522905.1 Torymus flavipes | reverse complement strand
GCGTAATGGATAGCGTGACTGCACAGTAACCCAAAGTTCATGAGTTCGATTCTCGGTTAGGTCCGAAAATTTTATGTATCATTTTTTTCTGTGATAATGTATTTGCCATCCATTAAGGAAACAAGTTTTATTAACGAATAAGCGTTACATAATATTTATTTATTTTGGTATTGTCACGTAATTTTTCAGGTGATTAATCACGTGAAAAATCACGTGAGAAATCATGTGAGAAATCAGGTGAGAAATCAGATGATAAATCATATGATTTATCATGTGATTTTTCTTGCCAGGGCATCGTGTGCTGAATGTGCCTTAAGGCGAAGGCTCTCACGGACTCTGAGCCAATCTCTGGCTTGGAGGCTTTGCTCCAATTGGCTCGGAGTACGTGATCCTTCGCCTTAAGGCATATTCGGCACACGATGTAGAGTCACTTTAAAGAATATTAACAGTGGGCCTTGTGCCCAGTATATCGTGTCTTGTCTCTAGCATCACGACTTACCTTTATATAATTGAATCTGCCGACTAAAAATCAGTCTTTATTTTCACCTGCCTTCTTCTATTGGCAATGTCATATTTCGAAATATAACGGGAGAAACTATAGTTATCTCCCACGTAACTAATTCTACCCATTATACCACCTATATTAAATTTGATTATAATGTTATTATTACTTAATAGTTAATTATGTATCGATTATTTTTTCTATCTTAGAAAACCTGATGAGCGGAAAGTGAAGCCAAAATAGGAGGTTTGTGATTGGTTAAGTCCGATCAAAATAAACTTGTGATTGGTTGACGGTTACATGACTGACGCAAGGCTGTTGTGCTTTAGAATTGAGCTGATTAGCTAAAACTAAACTGTGTATAAAATGAACTAGTCTTCTGCCTATAAGACAATGTACCGTGTTTTATGACAGTGTCATATAAGTAATATAGATAGTAGTAGTAGTAGTAATTTTAGTGGCCGTGGTTCTTCAACTGAGACGCCGATATGCCATATCATGTACGTGTTTATACCAAGGGAGTGAATTTTTGTTAGCGAAGCCATGAAAAATTCGAGTTTCAGTGGTGCCGGCTTTTTCACGGGAGCGGGAATCGAACCCGGGACCTTTGAGGTACGAGTCCGACGCGCTACCGCTGAGCCACCGTGGCTCCCTGTAATATAGATATATTGTTTTATTGTTGTCGAATTCTCGTTTAAAAAGAAAGTTGTGACAATTCTATCCTCAAAATTTAATATTCTTAAATATTATTGCTGATGTTAATTAATATTGTGCGTAAATCAAAATGTATAAGTTAATTCTTTTCAATTAATAGATAATTGTTTAATTATAAATTTAAATTTCAAACTTCTAGCAATAAGAAATAAAAAAAGCAATTGAATAACGCATATATTGTAATGTATCAGTTTCGAATTGTTTTTTATAGGTGAGATGGTTAGAGCGTCTGACTGCTGCACCAAGTAGTCCTGACTCCCAGAGAGTTCCCGTGGTCGATTGAGGTCTACTTAATATAATATAAATATTTAATGATTTTATATTATAGAGTTTTATACAGAGGGTTCCCGTGGTTGATTGAGGTCCACAGGAACCCTCTGGACACCAGGACTCATGGAATCAATAAGTGAAAGGGTCCAGTGTTCGATTCCCATCGCCTGCAAAAATTTTTTTAATTTCTAAATTTAATGTTTTTCTTGAAGGTACTTATGTTATGTGTGATACTTAAATTATACAATGAAAGAAACTGCTAAAAAAAATAGTAAAAACTTCACAAATTGAGTGTGTGTTCATCTTCTCCTGTTGAAAATAATAACTTTTCTTATTAAAATATTAAATTTTACACAAAAATTTTTTCTCCGTGTGTAAATAAATAAAATTATACTTCTCCTGTACCTGATGCATGTGTTGGAGATTAATATTATTGTAATTTAAGTTTTTATATATATAATTATAATAAAAAAATTGTTAACATTTATTTTTTCACAAATCCCTTTAGTTCCTTATTAATTTATATTTTTTCAATGAAGAAAAATAGCTTATTAATTTTTTGTCTGATAATATTAAATTGTATATCTTTGTATATTTTTATACATTTTTGTACATTTTTACACGTTTTTGCACATTTTTGCACATCTCTGTGAATTTTTGTTTATTTTTGTACAGTTAAGAAATTGTGCGAAACTGCAAAAATGTGCAAAAATTGTGCAAAAATGTGCAGAATTGTACAAATATGTTCAGTTTTTATTTGCACCAGAGATGGATAGTCACGAAAAAAATCAAAAAGTAAAATTGACTGGATATTTTTTGTAGGCAATATTTATATTATCTACAATTATTAAAATTGTAGATTTTATAACATTTTATAAAATAAAAATGTACGTATAATAGTACTTTCCGGCATGGGTGCACAAGTACATTATTTACCTCATATGACGTTTTTTGCCTGAATGAAGGAAGAACAAAAAGTCGTGCTAGGTAAATAATCTTATGTACTATAGTCTTTAACTGTATATATATATATATACCACAAGTGGCAAAAGTCATCTCATATAGTTGTGATTTTGAGGTTACAGTGGTATAAAATAATATTATCTATTTATATTATTATTAAAATTATATCCTAAGTAAACTTAATCTCAAACTTCAACATTTACTTTTGTTAATAACATTTTGAAAAATTTGGATTACAAATCATTGAATGCCATTTTTAATTTGAAATTAAGTGGAATAAAAACTATTTTATTCAAAGAACTTTGTAAATTATTTTCTATACAAAATAATTATAATTAAGGAAATAATTTTATACCTTCTTAAGTGTAGATGAAACTATAATATCAAGTACCATAGCTATAAGCATAAGGTAAAATAGGCAAGTGTAATCCTTTGTATCTTCTCCTTTACTAAAGTGATCTATTAAATATCCAGCACTAATTCCAAATATTCCAACTCCAATACTACCCCACATTTTCTGTTTTCCATAATCTTTATTATGTTCATCTCCTATAAATATTTATAAATTACAATTTCAAATAAAGTTCTTGAAACTAAAATTAAATTGTAAAATTAATGCAATGTACCTAATAATTTAAAGCATATTGCATCTCCTATACTAACTACTACAGCCATACCAACCCAGCTAACAATGTAAGCCCACAAAAACCATTGAAAATTCCATGTTGATGTTTGGCTGGGTTTTGGCTCTTCACTGCTACTAATATCTTTTATCATTTGATCAAGGAAAGGAACATGAGGACACCGTGCTCTGCATGGAATTCGGAAGGACGATCGATCAGGACAAGTACTTACATGTACATCTCCATTTGGAAAAGAAGCATTAAATATTCGTATGTTAAAACAATTCGACACCTAATAAGAAAAATCATTTATTGATAGATACTTTGAAATAATTTTATTACTTGTTTAGCAATTATTTTAATCTAAAATAGGTCTAATATTTACTCTGATTTCAAAAGACTCATTAAATTGTGCTTGAAAATCTATTATTTCATCAGCTTTAATTTGTCCTTCCTTAAATCCTGCTAAAGTTGGAGAACAAAAATGGTCAACATGCCATGAATCACATAGTGCTTTAACCTCATTGACTGTTGTTAATAAACAGGATAAATAGCAACTAGCATTATCTTTAGCTGCTCCTTGCATTCTTTGTATTTCTTGTTGTGTGAATGGTTTTTCTGAACACAGTTCGAGAAATGCTACATAATGACAAGTTAAATTTGTTTTTGCACTATGTTCTATTTCAGGTATAAAATTCATTGAGAAGAAAGCTACTGCTAAAACTGCTTGAAAAATTATAAAAAATGCTTTATGTGTTCTGAATTTATCAGCAAGGCCACCAAACAATGGTTTTGCTATCAGTCCTGAGATAGGTAGTATCGTATACACTGTGCCCACAAGGAGCCCAGAAAATCCTAACTGCTTTGCCACTGTTGGCAGAAATTGCATCATTGGACCTGTAGCTGTACAATATAAACAGTGATTAGTTGTCCACTGACATGAAATAAATAAGGAAAATATAAAAGACTTCAAATAATGTTTATTAGAAAAATGTTGATATAAAATAGTAAATATTTAATGATTTTATATTATAGAGTTTTATACAAGATAAAACTGAAAATATTGTATAGTCTCTGCTTTCAAAATATAAATAAAATGTAATGGGTCTGAAGTTTGCAACATTTATGTGCAACAAAATAATGAATTTTATTTTACGTATATACTAAATAATATTGATTGTGTGTGTAGATTGGTGTAATGATTTATAGTATAAAATAACTTTAAAATAAAGGTTTAGATAAAATTTCCATTGTTTAATAACTTTAATCAATCGTAAAAAATTATTTCGTTGCATTCCAACAATGCAAACTTCAGACCCATAAAATATAGCTCTAAGTATACTCAATGAGTACTATAACCTCTTAATATATATTGAGTATACTCAATGCTTATATAAAATTTATTAGGTGGAAGGATGATAATATCTGCTTTTTGTGTTGGTGTACCTTTTAATTTCACAAGAGTTTCACAGCTCATGTATAATAAAATTCTGTGGCTTTGTAGGCATAACTACACAAGTCCTTTTTTTGAGTTTTTGAGAAAAAAAAAAGATTTTAATGATCAAACTAATCTATAAGATCGGAACAAACAATATAGAGCTCGTAGTGTACTTGTCAATTGACATATTTTGAATTGAACACACATATTTACATGGTGGTATGACCAAATTATACATTTTTTGCTTTTTGGAAATTCACAAAAGTATGAAGTTGTGTCTTTATGCCAGGAACTGTGGACTTATCTAATATTGCTGTTTTCATTGCAATTTAATTATGAATCAGATCAATAAATTACAAAATTAATAACATATGAAATAAACTAATAAATACCCGACTAAAACATCACACCTCAGATCTCGCCTCAGATCTTACCTGAAATCTCATGCCAAAATCTTATATAACAAAAAAGCAAAGTTTCGTGCCTTACAGGAAATGTTTAAGTCTATATTTTATTATTTAAATTATATGAAATTATTATACATCATATTAAAAATATTTCTTTAATAGTAGAAAGTAAAATAATTTAAAACTAGTTTCTTAAGGGAGTTCTATGGTAAACAGAAATAATGCTAAGACAATTCTAAAATTTTGCACATTGGTTAACTTTTACATGAAAAGCTTTTATATAAATTTTTAGAAGGCTGGGCTACCTAGAAATCAAGAAATAAATGTTTTAATTTTTCACTTTTTAACATGGGCTCTTATGGAAAACCGCGATTTCGATGTATTCATTTGCATATGCGTTAATTTCTTTCTTATACAAGAAAGAAATTAACGCTAAGATATTTTTGAAAATTTATTTTCTTGCAAAAGTACCTATCATTGGATGCCTCTAATTTACGAAAAAAACATGTCTAAAAGTGAAAAATATATACTTAATCTCAAAATATGAGTCAAATCAACTTCTCAATAGAACTTTATATCGATATGTAAGTGTAAGTTTATTTATAACAACATCTGTAATAAAGTGAATCAACAAGAGATAAAAAGTGCACTTGTTTTGACTAGGGACGTTACCATAGAACTCCCTTAAGACTAATAGTTTTAAAAATGACTTTTCCTCATGTTTATCCACTTAAGGTTTGTAAAATTATAGAATTTTATCTATAGTTATTGTACATATTTTATATGGAATCATTTTTATAATTGATTAGGATATAAATCACAATTATAATAAATCAACAAATGATGGATTTATGTTGTTGTGCCATGCACAAAATCTGAAAAATGCTTATTTCTGATATTTTTAAATGAAAAGGACCTATTTGATGACAATTCTTCAAGATTATTTTTCAATAAAATGGACTTGGAGTAAATGTAGCGGTTACTATGGATTTTTGAGAGTGGGTAGCTTTAAGTGTGAAAATAAAGCACTTCTAAGTATAGTAGCGTTTACATCTTTATTCCATTTAATAGTTAAGGTAATTTTAGTATTGGCAGATGTATGAAAAGGTAAGATGCACAATTATTTTACAGAAGAAAAAAATGCATAGATGTGTATTACTGCAAGCATCTATTACTGTGCACCAATTAATAGGATATAAAATACGCAATTGTTATAGTTACGACAGATCGTTGTTCCTCACAATTAATACCTATAATATACACATATTTTGAAAAGTTTTACGACAGATTACTATTTTTAAACATCTGTCGTAAGTATAACAAGCGCCTATAAAATAACATTTACCAATAAAAAGCTATGCAGTGTTTTAAATGTCTCTGCAGTAATTGGTGCACTCGTAGTAACTGTACAGTTACCCTATGTTGTTATGCTTCAAAGCCATAGAGTTGTATGTGGATGTATTGCGTAAAAGAATATAACTTTGCTTTCATTGTCTTAAATAAAATATTTAAATAACTTCATGTCAAAAGAAAATCTAAAATAAAAAAAAAATAATTTATCTGTTTTGAATAAAAGAATGTTTTATATTATTAATATATAGGTAATATAAAATTTACTAGCTTCATAAATCTATATTTTAAGATATTTTGTAAATCAAAAAATATAGAAGGAAATGGATGTTGAGAGACGGCGTTAAAACAAATCTCTTGTTTACCTATACCTATTACGAAGAAATAAAATAACGTATAATCTGCAAATGTAAGATTTGTCTGAATCCTACTACTTAATGTTTATTGGCGTAAGTACGTACTGCAACGTGCACCGTCGGCGGCATCAATTAAAATATGCAAGATTCAGAAGTACTCATGCCCGGCTTTCTAACCTCAAAGGCTTACGAGAGTGTATCATCGTAGCCGAAAATAGCACTTTTCTTTTTACTCCTAGTTATCTGCCACACGCTATGTACTCAAAAATTGCACTTACCTGCATTGTAGAGAAAATAGTGGGCCTTGATCGGCAGCAAATCTCTGTTGATGCGAGCGAACATCGTACCGGCCTCCGTTGTCACCCCGGTGCTGGGTGCATATATCTCTCGCTAACTGTTAGCGCTATCGGTTACACGCCGATACACGCCGAGGGACCACACGAGAGTACGAGACATCAGTCGATCTTCGTCATCGTCGGGAGTCGACCGCGAGTCTTCCTTTCTTTAATGTAGGTAGCCACAGCTAGTATCGTATCCCCTCCCTCAGAATGGACTACAGCAGCTCGTCGACGGGCACGTTTCCCTATTGTATCTAAATGTATCACATGATCTTTTTTTTCTTCCTTGTAGAGGTATATAGTCCCATCCACTTGATTTAATATAATAAATATATACGTATTAAGTAGTATATCTTATATAAACTATCTTCTTTTATTTTAAACAATATATGCTATAGTATCTCATATATTATTTGTCTATGCAAACGTATCTGCAGTATAGTATCTTATTATATAGGCACCAGAGTTCGACACGCGCGCTTCGCGCGCTGATTTTTTTATTTTGCTATAATAGTTTGCTAATAATGCTATCACAATGATCATGTGTTTATGCGAATCCCCTTATAAAATAATGATGATGGGATGTTAAGGTGAAGCATGATAAAACTGTTTGTGATTAGTTGTCTCGAAAAAGAGCGCGAAATTTGAAATTGATTGCAAAGCGTTCCCAAAGCGCGCGCGCAGCGCGCTTGAAATGGCTAAGTATAACAGTACATATTATATACTAAAAGAAATAATAAAATTTGATAATAAGTGCGCTGGTTGTTTGAATTTCGAAATACTACATATGTATAATATATTATATATGATTCATCAAGTTCAATTATATGTATCTTATTTTTATCTATTTCATGTACATATATCTACTAAGTCATTTGTAGACAATGTGAGATTGTGAGAGGTTCATCAAGTTTATAATGGCTCTATATTTTTCTTATTTTTTGGCATGTTAATTAATCACCATCAATATTTATAAATATATAATAAATATAGTCAAAATTATAAAGAGCAAAAAGGTAAAGTAAAAGGAAATCAAATTCAATATTAATAAATTTATCAAATTTACATAATACAAATATTTTACTTGAATTACAAATACAATCCTTTATTCTCGCAATTTTATTACAATAATAAAGAATACAATTTTCTTATTATTTTTATAATATAATAATTAACATATACAATCCTATCAAAAACTAAATTAAATTTACTTATGTAACAATATATTAACAATTGTAGTCGTTACAAAATTCTAATTTATACTACAATAATATTTTTCTTAATTCATTTATGAGTCATATTTGTTATGAAAAAAAATTTGATATTTCAGTATAAGTTGTCAGTTTATTTTATACTAAAAATTATTGCATATAATTGTCGGTATTTTAAGTAGTAATAGATAATAAATTAAGTCAGTTTTTTTGATTCGTTAATTAAATTTGTTGTAAATTAATCGTAAGTAGTATGAATTTCTTCATTTCTTCAATGATGATCTTCCGGTTCTGTAACAAAAAATAATACTTATGTTAAAAAATAAACTTTATGTAAGAATATATCTTCAACTATAAATAAGTTTTACATTTTTTTCCCATTCAACGAAGTAATCCAAAAAAGTTATTACAAACATAGGCTTATCTCATTTCATTATAATACCTAGTACATTTAAGTTTAATTTAATTTCGAACCGTATTTTATACCACGATATCTACAGTTTTTATTACTCGATAAGTCACTTATGGGCTGGGTGACTCTATCGTAGGAGATATTGGGAACATATAGACAAAACTTGATTCATATTTGACTATGATAGTTATGGCATGTATGTATTACTTTTTCAAATAAAATTTATATTTAACATGATATTTTTAAAACATTATACACATTCTACCATTTTCAAAAATTTTTTTTGGTTTTCAATGAAATACTTAATCATTATGGTTACAAAGAATCATATCAAATTGTCCCTTTGGTCCATCGAGTTCAAATATACATATAAATGTGGATTTTTTTATAATAAATTATGGTATTAATTTATTTATATTATGAACAGTTCAATTTATAAATGAATAATGTGAAAGACTTAAATATGATAACTCATATTAAAGAGAATTGTCATGTGCGTAGCTTGGACTATAATTTCTTTAATTATGTTATATTTATGGTTTGAAAGTATTTTACATATAAATTTCCAACAATATTATATAATATTTATAACATAAGTTCAATTTCAAGACTTTTCGACGCCAACAGAATGGCTCCAATATTTCTTCATGTTAAAACACAAATTTTAAAAACAATATTATTTCAAGTATTTGGTCGGGAACTTGCACTTAAAACTACACCAATTTTTTGAAACCCTGAATAATAACAGCCTTCAATATTATTTTTATATGCAGACTTTACGATTTTAATAGAACTACCTATTAACTGTATAGCCGAAAGTGCGCAAAGGCGATGCGGAAAAAATTCACTTGTGCTTTAATTGTTTTATTTAAGCCTCACATAAACTAAAACGAAAATTCCAAGTAAACGATTTTACAGTTTGCATTTCTATTTGTGATATAATCAAACTACCAAATCCTCTGAAATATAATCCATTATATTCATAACATAACAAAATTTTATTATATTATACGTATTTATTACTCTAGTCGAGTTGAAATTTTATAATCCGAAAAGTCATATTTTAGTAAATATAACAACTCTCATGTGTAATATATAATTGTCAGAGAATAATGGTCTTTTGAATAATGGTCTTCGTCCTCCCGACGAGATACGCCCTTGTTACTCCTCGCGGGGAGATACGTTAATTTTATTTCTCGCGGTGACAGAGATCGTTCTTTGTCCACATCTTCGTCCTCTGTCCCTATTACTTTGTCTTCCCCTGCTTCTCTGTCTCTAAGTCTCGGTCTGTATAGGTGCCGACTGCATCTTTACGTCTCTGTCTTTATATCCCTGCCTTCGTTGCTGTTTCTATATTTCTGCCTCTACATCTCTATGCCTCTGTCTCTCCGACTGTTATTACATACCCGTCTCTATACGTTTCTGTCTCTTATCTCGTCCTTTATGTCTCTATCTCTACGTCTTTGCATCTACTATTGTGTCTTAACATCTCTGCGTTTACGTCTTTTACATGTCTGAACGTCTCTACGTCTTGGTCTCTACATTGTGACTGCACCACTTTGTCTCTACGCCTCTGTTTCTAACTCTGTCACTCTAATCTCTGTAGCTACGTCCGCACGTCTCTGAGTCGATGTATGTCATTTCGACGTTATCTGTACGTCTGTCTTTGCCTCTCCGACTGTGTCTTCACCTCTCTGTCTCTAATTTCTGCCTCTACGTTTCTGTCTCTACGTCTCTGTCGCTGATCTCTGTCTCTAATCTCTGTCTCTACTTCCTCGCGGCGAGATACGTTAATTTTATTCATCGCCGTGAGAAAGATCTTTCTTCGTCCTTGTCTTCGTCTCCTGTCCCTATTACTTTGTCATCCCCTCCTTCTCTGTCCCTAAGTCTCGGTCTATGGGTGCCGACTGTGTCTTTGCATCTCTGTCTCTATTTCCTGCCTTCATCATTCTTTCTACGTTTCTGCCTCTAAAGCATTTATTATAGCATTTTGTTTTACTTATACATGATTACTTTCTCACAATAAACCACATTTTATAATAAAAACTTATATTGTTTTTATTTAAATAATTATTATATCAGTACAATTAAAAGAAAGTAGCCTGTTATCTAGCAGAAAATGTACTCCATCTCGGAAATTTTAGAAGTTCAAAGCATTTATTATAGCATTTTGTTTTACTTATACATTACTACTTCCTCACAATAAACCACATTTTATAATAAAAACTTATATTGTGTTTATTTTCATAATTATTACTTATTTATTGTAGTAGAAAGTAATTTATCTATTTTTTGTTGTATTTTACTATATATTACAATCCTATAATACAATTGTATTTTACTATATATTACAGTCCTCGAGTTATCTTTGCAGATGGAGATCCCTACTTACCGAAAGTAGGCCATGTATCGGCCAGTGACGGTACTAAGTTTGTCACTCAGTCCCGACTCTCGTTCCCTAGTATCGTCACCCGCTCCCATAAACAAGTTGACAACGCCGAGTGTACATAAGACTGAGAGAGTCGATCACTTCAATGACTTTTCAAGAGCCAATTTACAAGGCATTACTTGTTTTTGATATGCAAATATTCTTGTAT
>JAPYZO010020028.1:0-10369 GCA_030522905.1 Torymus flavipes | reverse complement strand
CGATGTACTCGAAGAAAATTTTAATAAATACGCAAAACATAATGTTACGAACGGAGTTACTCTCATGATTACAACTGACCCAGCGCAGCTACGACTAATTGTTAGACAATATTATACTGCTGTTTTACCTCAACTTTATATCTGTTATCTAACAGATTCATATCTATAGCTTATACTACTGAACAGTGAAGAAACAAGGATAAAAACGAAAGATAAAAAATTTTATTTTATTATTTTCCAGCCATATGTTACATAATGATGTGTTTATTATATATATAAAATCATAAATAAATAATTTGTAAGATAACTTTTAATGAATTAATTTAACGTCGGTTTTATATGCATAGTTCATAAAATAACAATTTTTAAAATCAGTATTGAGAAAAATAATAATTTAGAAGAAGAGTAATCTTGATCGTAAAATATCGACAGAACAAATTGGAGTTATGTGTTTTATTTACTGTAGTATCAAACAGTAGTATCAAACATAACTTATTTAATATGTTTATCTAAAATTATCTAACTCATTTAATACTTCTTTATTTAACCTATTTAATACGCTGTATCAATTTGCCATTTTCGATACATTATTTATACTTAAATTAATATCACTATAACGATGATGTTGAAGAAATTTTTAAGAAAGACGTAAAATGTGATATTATCAAAGAAACTTTATCTTTGTTATATTTTTAAGAAAGGCGTAAAATGTGATATTATTAAAGAAATGTTATCTCTATGTTTATAGTTGACATGATCAAAGATAAACTAATATTTTTAATATATATTTTATACAAATTAATTATATATACTTTTGACATGCGGTTTTCGGGATTCAATCATCGTTTGTATTTATGATATATACACGACAGTATCCAAACGCGCGCACTATTTTCTTTTCGAAGTTATAAATACACAATTTTTCATTATGATTTCGTTATAGGGTTTAAATAATAATCAGGATAATCAGATAATTTTTCAAAAAAATTAATCTTTTTATTCTAATTTAATTTAATTATTTGGTTTTGAATAGTTAAGAATGAAACAGTACTTTTCGAATACTAGTGCGAGAGAGATGATTCTCGGACGAGTATGAAATTATCGAGATTACATGAGACAATTACATGAGTCGAGAATCACGTGTATCGAACAATATTTTTCAAAGACCGACACGCAAGCGTATACAAAGTTGGTAGTTACTTTGCGTACGGAGTATGAAAAATCAATAGGAACTAATTAATAGGAACTTTTTAAACTTTATAAATAGGCCTAAACTAAATTGGTTTTTCATTTTGATTTCTACCCTGAAATAAAAAAATTACGTTGGAAAAACATTTGTTTACATCGAGACTTATTAGCATTTTTCTGTAATGCTCGTAAGATTTAGAATTTGCTGGTAATGCTTTAATTTGAAAGGCCTAAGACAGTTTACACATGCTTTAGATCAACGAAATACTTATATGGTAAGAATAGGTATTTTCTGTTTAAAATTGCAATTTAATTTTAAAACAAAATTACCCAAGATATAAGTATTCGTATTGAGGAAATCGAAATCGAACCCTAAATAAGTAAATTGAATGGATGCAGGATATTATGAAATTGAAATATGTTGTTATAGTCAGCTTGTGTTCACTACATCAAAGCTCGTAAGCTTTGCAGCTTGCCAGCTTGCGATAAACAAAACAAAAAAACAACGTTCCAAATCTAGCATACTCGTGACTCATCTAATCGGAGTATATAGAAGACGGTACATCACGTACTTCTACCACGGCCATCTTACCTGTATAGACCAATCACACATGCTCCCACAGGCAAGTTTCCCTACTCCTTTCGGCCATCTTGCCTGTATAGACCAATCATACGTCGTATGCTAGATTCCGAACAATGATTTTTTTTTATCTTGGCACAAAGTGCACGCTTCACGAAGTTTGACGTGGACTAAACGCGACTAAATGAATATGTGCAAAATTTCAGATAAAGTTCGATATCGTACCTATATGTGATAAAAATGCTTTAAAAACATAATCAATGTCGTATTTCAATGAAAAATATTCACCACGCCATTGTTATATTGGAGGAAATAGCTGAAATAAAACATATGAATGGTAAAACAAATGCACGTTTACGTGATACGCATGTATAAAAGCTTGCGTAAACAATGGTTGCTGAGTTTTTTTATCGTATGCGGACTTCGACGTCTCTAAATAAAAAATGCATATCTTTTATTGTATTATGGGAGATACGTTTTTTCTGTTTGTATCATTTACAGTTTGTTATTGGCTAGAAATCACAATTATAATAGAAGCAAGTAAAAAGATCATACATTTGCTGGCGAAATGTCGAAATCATGTACCAAACCTGAATTTCACTATACTTACTGCCGGGGCGCTGCGGACAACACGGCCACCACGACAGCTAATATAGGGACCGAGAATGTAATAACGGCCGGTATAGTCTAACATAAGGCGGCCCGCGGCACGTTGTACAGAAAAAAGGAGACAGATCAGAGTATAGCTATAAAGCTCGTAGCGCCAGTAACGGACAGTCGAACATTGGTAAGTGTTGCCGGTTCACTAGAAGATAAGTTTCTTCATCGCTTCATCAGGGATAACCTAAGAGGTAAAAACAGTTTGCACTACACGCTGAGTATTGAATTATTTATTACTATTTATATATTATATTAGTCTCTTTAGTAAAGAGTTTTTTTAATTTGGTCATTCTAACCTCAAAACACTACGAAATATTTGGCATAAATGTTACCGAGCACATGTTGATTACTTACAAGTTAAAATCCTAATTTTCATCTTGTAATGCTCATGTTTCAGAAAAATGCCGCGCTGCTGGTTAAACCCGAACGACCATCTCTGCTCCATAGCCGGTACCCCCCAAGCGAAAAACATTGATCAGATGCTGAAGCCGGCGATGCAGGCTAAAAAGAATTCCAAAGGAACCAAGGCTCGAAATCTCTTCAAAGTGATGAAACAGAAAAAGCACGAGGCGGCAAAGCAATGGCTCACGCGAGTAAAAAAAGTCGCAGTAAACTGCGGCTTTGAAAGTAAGCTGGACACAAAGATTAAAGAAAAATTCGTTTCGGTATGTGTAAATAGTGTTGTTGTTCAACCTAACGACCTTATACCCTCTTCTTATATAAGACAATTTAATTCACAGCAAATGACAAACGAAGCTGTTAAAAAAATAGTGAGCAAACTACCCAAGGAGAAAAGTTTGGACGAGGTTCTCGCCGCCGCTGTCAAAGCACAAGCCGAACACAAGGAGGAGGATATGGAGGAAGATACGTCGTCCTCGTCGAGCGAGGACAAAAGCGAGACGGACTCGGACGAAGAGTGGAGTGTTGACAATGATGAGGCGTATCGACCGGTACACGCATATGACTGTCCCTGTCAATATTGCAGTAAGTAACTAAGTAAAACATAAACGTGGATTATTGTGCACAAATGTGCAAATATATACTAAGGTGGTTTAATAATCTACATTGCGTTATTTTTCATTAGTTGAAAGAATAAATGGAAGTATGTTTCAAATTAAGATTAAATATTTTAATACATTTAACATAGTTTTGAAATAAAGTTATGTAAAAATATTAATTAATGTTATTTAATTAAATTAAAATTAGATTAAAAATAGCAGTCAAATCATTCAATTGTAAATATTTCATAAATTCTAATTAATAATCATCAGTTAGTTCATTTTGTAATTAAAATATAAATTATAAATATTTTTTATATTTTTATAAAAATATATCTCGTTATTTTGACTAAATAATAGACATTGGAAATATAATTAAATACATTATTATGATTACATTAGTTATTACCTTGTAGATATTATTAGAAGCAACATGTGGGGACCAAAAGGTTACATCGGTCTTGGTAAACCCAAGGAAAAGATTGTTTATGTAAGTAAAGTTATATAAATTTGTATTTTAAACATTGAGTAAACAATTATCTTGATGTTGCACCCAGCCGTTACCGACGATTGCAGGGACCTGTCTTTTTCATTTAGTGTTGAATTTTCTTGAAATTCAAAATGGAATGAGAAAAACGGGTGTCTGCCATCGTCGATAACACTGAAGGCTTACTTACATCACCTTATGTATTAACTTTTCTCTTTGTTTTATAGTTATCTAAAAAAGTGAAGGATTGGAAATAAAGAAAATCTCAAAGAAAAAAAGAGTAAATGAAAGTTCCTCAAACATAACTTACTATTTTAGAAGATTACACTATGAACTTTCTATTTACATAAGTATATAATTTAGTTATCTTTAGTTCTTTAGGAAATCGTTTTAAAAGTGAAGAAGTGAATTATATGACACTTTAAATTATGTTAATTTTCTCAAAAATTAAATAAGTTCAGTTGTTTCATTGATTTTCCTAACACATATGTTTATATGATGACTCTTGTAAATTTTGTATAACTTCTGACAATTAAATATTTACTGTATTTAATTATTAAGAAAATGAATATTAAAAAATGTTCTTGAATATAAGCTCAATAAATAAATATATTGAAAATTGGATAGAATGAAATTCCAAGTATTTATTATTTTTTGTAAGAGCAATCAATAATCTGCACATCTTTGTGTCTGCCTCGCAGGCCAAAGATGAATTTCTTTGATTTCTGCGTATTTGTGCTGCTGTCTTTTCTCGTTTGAACTCCTTTTTCTTTCGGTAAAAGCGTCTGTAAGCAAATACCATTTCGAAAGAGAGATTTATTCGTCTGAGTACTTCGCGTCACACACTGACAAATGGTTGCCTGCAAAATAATTTATTTTTATAATGATTAAGTAGATGATGAGAACGATTGAAACTAAGCCAGTTTTAATTATTAAATTAATTATACATGCTTTGGTTCTTATTAGTTATTATACTTCGAACAGATTTCCCAAGAAAATTATAGTAATTAAAAGTATAATAAATAGTACTCTTATATTATCTTACAAAATGTAGAGCGCGCTGTCGGTGAACCCAGAGACTCGACGAGTAATCTTTATCAATAAATGTCGGAAACACGTGTATCTCAGTTTGAACTTCCTGGTCTTGACGAATTTTCAAAGGCATATATTCGCCGGACAGTCTAATAAAATATTGAAATTTTAGCATTTAACATGCGTTAAAAGTTTATCAAATGTGTAAACAAATGTTTAAATACCTCTCTTGACGATTCATAATTTGTATATCATTGAATAATTGAAATAAATGAATATACTCCGGGCGTTCTCTGACAATATCCAAGGCAGCGTATAAGAATCTGTTAAAAAATTTTTTCTATAGCTTATATATAATTATGACGCTTATAGATCAATTATACCCATGATACCGTGCTAGCCTCAACTATTTGTGCTCTCAGAATCATCGTGAATTTTCTGTCATTTTAACAGAGAGCAACGAACCTGTCTGGTTGTTTTCCAAACTGTCGAGCAGCATCGACGGAGCTAAAAGCGAAGCACTTGCCGCGCCATTCGGCCACGCCGATGTTTGGATTCACGATTATTATTTTGAAAAGCTACGTTGTAGATTTTGTCAAGATAATGATGGTTATTATTACTTGTAGATTCAGTTTATCATAGTTCGTGTCGTTACTGGGATACGTTAGGGCACATTCGCCACAGTCCACTGCAGAAAATGAAAAAATTATAAGAATTTTCAAGGAATAATAGTTTAGAAAATAAATTATTATTTTCTTAGAATTAATTCGACAGTAAAAAGTTTTTTGACCTATTAATTTCCCCATCGTTTGTTCCAACCGTTCGGCATCAGTAAGTACGTCAACTTGGCGTAGCATTTTATTAAGAATACCTTGGTAATGAGGATTTAATGACTAAAGAAAAATTAAAATTTCTATTAGAGCTGCTTATACGAACTAGTAATTCATGATGATTATATTACCTCGGGAAATAAATTTCGTAACTGATACAGCATATCGTTGATGTAGCTTAAGACAATAACTTCATCTTGTAACTTCAACCAAATTTCGGCGATTTCCGTGAATTGCGGCTGCAAAAATAAAAATAAATTATATAAACAGTTGAACCTAAAAAATTAACGGTACAGCGAGAAATTTTCCTTACATAAACGTGAGTGGTGGGAATGGCAGTTCTATATTTCACAGTCTCGTGGAGTTGCATCAATCGATTTTGCAATCGACAAACTAAGGACCGTATTTCCTCTTCGCAAATTTCCAAGTCTGACAGTAGCTTCCTATGTCATTAATAGAGAAAAGTTGAAATTATGTAATAATCAAAACTATAGTTCATAAATAACAGACCTGCTCGCATAACGTACACTTAAAACTTAGATATACATATGTAAAATAATTAGCAATACATTCGTAACGTAAAAAAGATAAAAAAAAAGATAATTTCAAAAAATTGTGCTAAATCCCATTTATGAACCTTAGCACGAGCATCTTACATTCAAGATACTCTCGATACCACTCCCAAAGCTTACAAAATAAACCACCGCAGCAATTAATTCGCTTTGCGAAAGCTATATCATTACAACCATCCGACACCGCAGACGCGCGTTACACCAGCCTATATATACATACAGACGTATAATTCACTCCCATAAAGCCAGCGAGGTGTCCCTCGCTCTCTCACCTCACGTAAATCTCCTGCTGTCGTGTGGCGACGAGCATCTCGATGGCCCAGAGCGCCTCCTCCGCCTTCTCCTCTTCCCGATGACGATGGTCGTCGTCCGCCGGCTGCTGGGTAACCGTCTCCGCCGCCGCTGCCGTGAAACGGTACACCTTTTCCATGAGGGACTCGAGCAGCTCGATTATCGAGGTGCGCGTGCGACTCGTGCCCAACTGCAAAATGCTCGGCACTGCAAAATAGGAGGTTTTAGCTTTCGTTCGGCTGATTGATTTATCGGGTCGATGTTGCGATTTTGTGGCTATACATAAGCGAGGAATGAAACGCGAAAGGATTTTTAATGTAGTGTCGAAAACGTGACTTTAATCGAAGACTTACCATCGAATAATGTTTATTACGTATTTATGAGTATAAAAGTAAAAAAACAAAATAAATAGTTAGAAATATACTTGTTTGTTCGCTATGATGCGAATGAAATATTTATCAATATTTATATTCATTTTTATTTTTATACATATAAAGTATAACTTCCAGCTAGTAAATTACGTGTCTTTGTAGCATCCGTAATAAAGAATCTAATACAGGACATATCAATAAACGTCACTTAAAAGTTAATTTCAAACTTCAAAGACATCATTAGATCGATCTATCGTTTTCCCAATCAGTGCATGTCTCCAGTAAAGTATAAAGCAAAAACTGGTCTATCTTCATTCATAGATGCATATGACGATGACGTTCAATCAAAGGGTTAAACGTAATCTCGCATTACTCACTGGGGTCAATGAAGACTGAACATCTTTCTTTATACGAAGGCCGCTATATTTATTTTTTCTTTTACTTATCTATTTTATAATTTATTTAAAATTTTGAAACACTCGTCTTTGTTGAAAAAAAAACGGCAAAAACGGTTACATTTATCACCGTGTGAAAGTTTTCTTTTTTTTTCTATGCGCGCGGGGCAAACATGTACACCGGAAACGCCTATCAGGTCCTGATTGTATACTGCCTATATAACTTTTTCCACGATTGCAGAAAACGAGTCGCGCAATGTATTATAGACAAGAGTAAGTAGTATGTAGAAAGGCTCTCACGATCGTCGATTCCCTCGCCGCCGCGCTGGCAGTCGTGATTGAAGAGTCTTATGCCAGTGACGATGTGCACGAGCTCCAGTAGATGTTCCTCCTTGTCGCTACGAGCAAGAGCCACGTAGCGCGGAAGCTCCGAAGGCTGGAGCACGCTCTGCAGGGCGATAGCGACTTCCCTGGTGCGGCGAGCAAAACGACGTTTCCATTATTAGTCACTCTTGTTTGTTTTTCTTTTACCCTTTATAATATAGATATAATTTTCATGCGCGCGTTATCCGACGTTTGTGGCCGATTGACCTGTGGTTTATTATTGAATGCGCTGTTTTTACGCTCTGAATTGATAAGTTGAGTAGGTTATTGTCTTGTTTTACCTTTTGGCTTTTAGATCTTTATTTATATGTATTTCTGAATGTACATTCGTTAGCGGGTTTGTAAAAGAAAAAATTTAATTGAGAAAAGTTATTATTGGTGAACTGAAATGAATGGGTGAAATGCAGGTCACGGGTTTAATTCAAGCATGTATAGGAATGGAATATGAAAAAAAAAATTAATTCTTTGCCATCATTCTATAATAATTGGAAATCTAAGAAACTCAAGCATTATTTTCAGGAAATTAATTAATTTCTCGGTATTATATTCTCTATGTTTGAATTAAAAACCTTTTTGCACTGAATCGATACTTTCTAATTTAAACTCAATTCAAACTGAAATGAATGAAGCACCTTGCTTCTGAATATTTTTATAAATTTAAAATCAAGCAGAATATAGATTATATATTAAGTTCTTATAAACATATATTTAATATCTCTTACCTTAAGACTGTAGATACGGTAGGATTTCCCAAACCACTCAGTAGTGTAATAATAACAAGCATTTTTTGATAAAGTCTTTCGACTTCTCGCGTGTTCTCCAGATTAGTAACTTCGCAAATTTCTTCCACCAATGGAGCCGTTTTATGCATAAGGCGATTTCTGTGCTTTTTTATGACATTTTCTGCAAAGATAATTCATATAAAGACTACGATTTTTATATTTTAAAATCACTATATAGATGAATTTCCACAATATAATTAAAATATAAAAATATACGATGTAACAAATTGATAAATACATGCAAAACAATAAAGAATAAACAAACTCTAGAAAGGAGCGCACCCCAACGACGAAAAAAAGAAATCTAATTATTCATGCGTCTGAATTGTAATCATCAAGCGCAATTCCGACGTTGATTCATGCCCGTCACAATAGCGCCTGATGCTTGAAAGAGTGAGAGAGGGAGAGAAAGAGAGAGAGAGAGAGATTATAGACAGAGAGCGCATATATGAAAAACAACCTCTGTCGCGATAGTGTTTGGCAAAGTGGAATTGAATCCTCAGCGTGACGAGGCTTGGCCTGGATTGATCGAGCAATTTTTCTATTACGCTCGCAAGTATTTTCGTTTCGTCGCTGGCCGCCGTCTCCGTCGTTACCTCCTCCTCCTCCTCCTCCTCCTCTTCGTCATCCTCGTCTTTGTTGCACTGATGCCCGTCGACGCCGTCGGTGGACGACGCCCGGCCAGACGAGCCGAGAGCTACGAGGGATACCTATATAGACAACGACATCAATCATAAAAGAATTAACGTTTGTTTTGACGGGTATAATGAAAATGCTTCAGCACTAGCTGGGTCATTTCCTTTAAGCGATTGGAGGGGGGAGGGGGGTGAAGAAGGATTTAATAGGTGGCGAGTGGCTTTGCGTTTGTCTAGGGCTCGTAAATGTCAAATGCGATTGCTATATATGATCTTTTTCTGGCAGTATTGTTTGAGTGGCGTTTATTATTACTCATAAGTAATCGATGATATGTAATACAACGTTTTGTTGCGGAAAATGAAATACATATAATGGTAAAGTAAAGACTATGTTCAATATATTTGACAATGAAATGCATCAAATAATTCATGCAGCTATAGTAACAAATAACACTAATATATCTTAGAATTATTGTTTGACGTTAAAACATAAATTTCAATAATTAGTATACTGTTATAATATTAGTTAACTTTATTCTGAAAAGATTAATTCAATACGACTTAGATATATAAGTATACTTTAAAAATACATACCAAAAATGTAACAAAATCCGTGGACACGTCAACATCCCGGTTTTTACATTCCCTCGCAATACTTTCTATCCAAACAATAAGTTTGATCGATATTCGTGAGCGCTGGAAACAAAGGGAGCGGAATTTACCTACTACTAAAATTTTTTTCTTTAAAAAGCAATGGTTAAATTTTTCTTATATATAATTGTATAACAATGTATAAAATTTATAACAGTTAATGTTTCGTAATGAAAATGCGCGGAATTTTTTACTATGGTTTGTTGTGCATTTATATTTATGAGTAGTTAGATTAAATTAAACGTTCACAAAGCAACTATTAAAGTAAAAAAAATTAGTAAATTCATTTGCGATTTGTTTGTCAAATATTTGTTAAAAAATATGCAGAAAATGAAAACAAAAATCGAAAAAAAGGATAT
The DNA here is from genome assembly GCA_030522905.1 of Torymus flavipes. NCBI lineage: Eukaryota > Metazoa > Arthropoda > Insecta > Hymenoptera > Torymidae > Torymus > Torymus flavipes. The sequence continues at coordinate 154 of JAPYZO010020028.1, read as the reverse complement.
TTATTTAGGAAAATATATTACATACTTTTTGAATTTTAGCTACATAGGGAATTTTTTTTTCTGTGATTAGTAAAGTATGAAAGAAGATCCAAAAAGAGCGAAAATTATATTTCAAAATTGTATTTTCCATTTGAATTGTTGCCAACAACTGTGA
>JAPYZO010020005.1:0-13663 GCA_030522905.1 Torymus flavipes | reverse complement strand
CCCTATCTCGTTTATGTGCTTCGAACGCTAAACTAATAGCACCAATAAATTAAAAAAAAAAGAAGAACTGGGACTAACGAGTCAATAGTTCTGGAGATTTTCCCATATAATGGGTATATTAATTCTAATAGGGTGAATTTGATTACATCATGTGAAATACCGAACAGTACTTTTCACCGATTATTCATTTACTTTAAGTGGCGTCTTGGATCTTCGTTAATAGTACTTTAGACACTTAGAATGAAAAAACTCTGTATTTATCGAATGAAATATTATCATAATTTATTTGATAAATATTTCGATTAAAATTTGTATATGAGAAGAATCATGAAAATGATATATATTTTTCTCTTATATAGTTATACCTGAGTAATTCAATGAAGAAGTCACTTCGAATTTTCCATTCGAATTCATTCCCCATATGATTACATCCTCACAATGGTACGACACGTTTCTCAAGCATTCCTCTTAGGAATTTTAATTTCACCCAATTCATCTTCGTTACACCCGTATACACTCTCGCAGGCGCTTGCGCCTCAATCTTCACCTCGCGTCGTAAAAACCTCGTCCGGAATTAATATTCCGAATCGCGCGCCTGACAAATGCATATAACGACACCGCGAACGCACAATCGCGCAAAACATTCTCTCCCTCTCTCTTCGCGCGGACAATTTGAAATTCCACGGCCGTCGCGTCAGCGCAGTAGCAGCCGCCGAAATTCTGCGGTAGCGACACGTGTAATGAAATTTCTCCGCTCATTATTCACGCGTCATTTTTCACAGGAGCTCGTGTACGCGCGCTCTCCTTCGCGAAAAGAAATTCCACCGCGGCATGTAAAGTCGAGAGCAATAACTGCCACGGCGCATGGGCTCTTAAAACTTCGCAATAACTCAGCACGACCGCGCGTGTGTGCGTTCGCGCGCGCTACGGAAGCCGATATCCGAGTGGAGCGGCGAGATAGAGAGAGAGAGAGAAGGACGGAGAAAAATAAAAAAGGAATTAAGTGCAAGTAGAGAAAGAGAGAGCAAAGTTTGAAAGCCGACAATCTGGCGCGCTGTGTGCCACGTCCCCTGCCCCTGGGAAATCGCTTTAAACCTTTTAAATTCGCGAGGAAAGAGGGCGAGGAAAAAAGGAGGAAAGTCGGAGAGAACTATTCGGCCTCGTGTACATAATGCTGGAGAGTGCGGCTGCGCCGGTACCATAAATATCATCGGTATACAGGGGGGCAGCAGAGGGAATCTGTTTAAAGTATATGTATGTTTCTTTCGCGTTTCGCCATGGTCGTTTGCCACGGGGAATAGCTAAATGCTTTTTGCGTGCGAGCGCGGGCCATTTAAATCTTTACCTTTTGCGTCCGACGTATGCGCGCACCCTCTCGATGTATATTTAATATAGCCTCGTGGGCGCCACAGCTCTTAGGCCCGCGCGCATATATTTTTTCTGCGCGAGGTCCACCGCGCTGCTGCTTTTTCATTTTCGGGGAGAGAAAGAAATACGAAGCGGAACACAAGACGGATTTTCTGTTTGCTATTGATTTTCCTCGACTCTCTTTGCGAGGCTCTTGGCTCCTCTCGATTTCTTTGAAGTGTATCTGCAAACAGCGCGAGCGAGAGAGAGCAAACTAAACGCGCACTTCCGTGCGCGACTTTGTGTTTTATGCGTCTGCGTGCATGCGTGTCCCGCAGGAAATATATAGATCGCCGATGTGTATATGTGTACGGGAAGCAGCGCCTTTGTTTTTATTTACGACGTCGCGAGTGTTTTTGTGTGCATCACCACTTGCAATTGGACAAATATAATGGCCGTGTTCAGTCGATGGAAATAATTGCTGAAAATAAAACGTTAATGTAAGTGGTTGTTGAGAGGTCGATTCAACAATACAATGAGTCACTCTGGTTTTATGTCGCGTGGAAATGCAGTATCATTATACTCGGTTTCTTAATTGAAATAAGAATATAAAAGTTTTCTGTATCAACAATTGAAAGCGAATGTTGTCTATATAAAACTTGTTTACAATACCAAAAAATTAAGCTTGTGTGTGCATTGATACATTAAATTCGGCATAAATATTCATCAAGCCGGTGTTATTTAATAAAATACTTAAATTTTATATTAATTATATGTGCGAAAAAACCTCCTAAATAAAAATCAGAAAGATATGATGGATGAAGTACGATCTCAATCAACTAAAACCAATGACGACGATTACACCCTCGAGTGATTCACAAAGCTTGCCAAAATATAGTTGTGATTGAAATGATTAATAGCCACGGGTATTTAATATAATACTTATAATCCACGGCAAAGATCATCTCGTATACAATGTGGGTGAGAATCATTAGTCAGACTTCTGCAGCGTGAGGTCCGCGCAATACATCTTCATGACGATTAGCGCTAATAGTCGCTGGTATTGCGCAGTAGCGCGCGCCACGTCTCTGCCAACTACTGTAATCTAAATCACTGCTGTGAGCGTTTTCATTCAGACAATTGGATAATATCTATAATTATAACTGCCTTTTTTTCTTAACAAAATAGAAGCGCAAATTGTTTATATTACGATTTGTAAATGTTTGATACGTATAATAAAGTAGTATTGTCGTAATTATTATAAAATCTCACCACAAACTTACATAACGAATTTACCAAAACTCCTTTTAGTCCTTTACTTACTAATTGACCACAGGGGCCCACCAGCCACGTCGCCGGCAAAAGAAAAGCGACAAACGCGCCGCATCCTCGAATCTATTTCCTGGCCGGACGCGTGAGACGCGCCGCCACCACCCGGCGCGCACACACGCGCGCATAATGGAGCGCCGCTCTCTCACCCTCGTCGCGGGGAGAGAAAAGAAATCCCGTACTCTCGGAGGCCATTCAGATGGAAGGACCATTGTAAATCGAAGCCAAGTGCCGCCATTTGTGAAATTGTTTCCATTCGCCTGCGCGACGAGGAGAGCCGCCTTGCGCGCTAACTCGAGCGCTTTGACCGATGACCCGCGATCGTAGGAGTATAGTATATATTGTGCCATAACTGCAGTGTGATTTACGACGCTCGGGTTACGATGATTCTGCTAATGATTGTTTAGCGGGTGATGGTTGCATAAAAACAATCCCCAGTTTTTAGTATATGGGTTGTACATTGAGATTGAGGAGCATAATGTGAGCAATGTTTACACTGGTTTTAGTCATAGGGATTTGGGGAGAGGCGTGAAAGAGGTTTACTTCACGGTCGTAAAACTGCTGTGTATTGTGCAAAATAGGGAATATAGAATATACCAGTAGTAGAGATTTTAGTTTATTGTTATTATATTCGTTTATTCGAGTCCTAAATCACTCATTCAACGCAATTATAATCTCGTCTTTGTTATAAACGGAGCACATTTAAAAGACGTAAAATTAATTTTATTAGTCATTTATGTATGAAAAGTACAAATATGTTGAATGGATATTCAAAAGTTTATAGCTTGAAATATTTCTAATGGATATGAACTGAAATACTAAAATACCCATAAATGTTGTAAAATTGAATTTCTCCCATTTCAAAGATTTTAAGTACATATGTTGGGACATAAGCACTAAATTATTTATCACGATAAAATCTTTAACATTTTTATTGTTTAAACAAAGTATTATGTGCTAAAATGTTTTACGTGATGCTTCTGACAAAATGAAACATTTTCTGACCACAACAAAAAATTGATCAAGAATAAGATGTCTTTTATTGTCACCGAAAGTCATACCTTTTCTCGCCAATAAAAGAAACGTTGTAAGCTCCCATCTCTACTCCGCGCACTTTACGACAGTCATTTTCGATCAACATTTGTTAGATCGTATAGGGACCAAAACCATTCCACCACTAGCTTTACGACTACCGATATCATTTAGGGAAAAAAATTATTCATACCCATGATCGTCATAGACTTCATTAGGCGAACCGATGCATTCCTTATTTGCCAAGCCATAATAACTTTGCTTTATATTAAAGCACTAAAGAAATCCCCTCAATAAAAATCACAACCACACTCACCTAATTTATTCATCAGACGAACCGCACCTTCCATATTACACATCCATAAAGGCCCGCACTGTATGCACCGCGCCTCCTCAATCAGCTCCGTATAGCCGATCTTTACGACTTTTATATCGCGCTATAGCTCGCGCATAGGGGTGGCGAGCTTGCTACTACTCCGATCGCGCGTAATTGCGGCCATTGATTAGCCCTGCATACGGCTCGTAAAAGAAAAAGCGCGCGGTCCGCCTTTTTTTGCTCTCTCTCTCTCCCGTACACTCTCGCTCTCCATTATTCCGTTTTCAATTAAGAATCAAGGCTGCGGAGATCCCTCGGAGATAAGCTGCCGCGTCGATATCTCGTGCGCTTTCCTCTCTTTCTCGAGGGGTCACTGTCGAGTGGGCGCGTGGGTTCTTTATCGGAGGGCCATTGTAAGTAAATCGGTCACTTGTGCGCCCGAGATAGAAGAACGATAAAAAGTTTGAAGTTGCTGTTTATGGTTTTTATGACTGAAAGACTGCAGCGATTGTGGATTGAGAATTGTTGAAAAAATTATTTATTCGATAATATGAGAGAAGTGTTGTTGGTCCTGTTATTCCTATGAACAGACGGCGAATAAAGCATTGATTTGTGCTCTCTTATACACTTCGTTTGTGAATTAGGGTGGGCTCGGTACTTCTATAATACGGTCTCAAGGGGAACGTATCTATATAAGAGTGTATTATGGCTTTTCCCCAAAATCGGTAATTTACGCCAGGTTATAAATATTTAATTTACATTTATGTGATTGCGAATCTGTTGGGCGGTTTTATTATCTTATATTTTATATCCTCGTCCAAACGTTTACGAAAAATATACTGAAAGAATCTTATGAATTATATCGCATTATAGGATATTTGGCTTACTAATTCTATCATCTTTATTATATCTGCCAAAATTTATCAGCTTATGAATTATGAAATTATAAGTAGAATGTCGTCGAAGAATAAAGTTTTCAAACTGGACAACAGACCCAGAAATGGCTCTATGAGAAAAAGAAAGGAAACCCAATAGCCATAGATACAGAGAACCGCCGAACAAACCACCCGCACTTTTCGCGCCTCCACGGCTTGTCACTTTTACACCTCGCACGTGTATCGAACACACACTAGCGCGCGCATCCCCGATGTCCGGTTTCGCTGGCCCTTCGATAATAACACTGTAGCCTGGCTACCGCTGCCCTTTTCTCTCTCTTCCCCTCCTGCGTCCACACATGCACACATACACACACACGTATGCAGGGACTACGGAGACTTTTATGGCACATAAATATCAAGGCTCTCCATGATAGTTCTCCCCCCTCTCCGCAGTGCATTATCGGAGATGCCCAACGGGATCATCGAGAGGCGATGCGCGGCCCTGCGTGAATTATTCGGAGGCGTACGGAAGGCTCTCGTGATTTTTCGACGTTTTTAGGAGTAATTACGCACGCGGAGGGCCAGTGGCTACCTACACTAAAAAATTTTTTACGACCCCGAGAGCCCCGGCAGTTATTTAAGGTGCGCTGCCGCGGACGCTTCCTATTGAATCACCGTAAATGTTCCTTATCTCGCAGTCTCGCTGACTTTTATACTCGCGTGTAAAAGTTACAATAAATAAATCAACGCGAAATAACGCTTCTCTCGTATAATTTTGTGTAGGTGATGTCGCCATTGTATAAAAGCGAAAAATTATTACTTTGAGGTGGAAATCTTATTTCAAAATTATTTCTATATCCATTCGGTAAAATTATAGATGAAATTTGAAATACTTTACGAATAAATTATATGTGGTGTAAAATCTATCGAGATTGATAATAATGGAATTGATTGGAGAATTTATCGCTTTCTTTTTTAATCGTCTCAATTTATTATCCGCTATTAAATCAATTGTCATATCTTTGAACAAAGTCTCTTCATATTTTGATTCTCAGTATAATAAATTTTTTAACTATATCTACATAAAAACTACTTTTTAAAACAATGATCTTGTCATAAATATATTATTATAAATTTCTAAACGGGGGTCAACTTAAAATACCGTAGGAAAAAAAACATTTCATTTCCCGACAAATAATTTCCCTCTTTGCAATCACCATAGCGACAAAGAGCAAAGCGAGGAAAAAAAGAGAAGTCGCACGCGCTCAATTGGCCTTTAAGTCTCGCGCGCACCTCTCGCGCCTAGTAACAAAAGTCTCTCCCTCTCTTTCTCTCAGATTCTCCCCTCGCCTCGGCGCTAATGCTGGACTTCCACCAATTTCCTCCCTCGCCCAGACTGCAAAACTACCCGCGCGTCGCGGTGTCTCGCCACTGCCGCCTCCGTCGCCAGCGGATTTTCCTTTGCGCGCCTCACGGAAAATTCAATCCCCCGCATCGCTAGCGGAAAGACGCGAGCGAAAGAGAAAGGAAATAATCGTGCGACGCTAAGCAAATAAGGCGTGCGTGTTGCCATGCGCTCTCGCATACGACTGTTGCTGCCTGCGGATTTCGCTCGCTCGAATCCCGAGATCATTTATTCCCGTAGACTTCCTCCTCCCTCTTCTCCGCTATTCTATTTCCTCGGCGTGCGAGGGGTGCCGCAGCTACTCTTTTTCCCTATTTCTTTGTCTGATTGAATCTGCTTGATAAAAAGGATGGCGCGCTCTCTCTCTCTTGGTGGTGATGTTGTGTTGGTGAAAATAAGAGGAGCTGCCGATGCTCTCGCCGGAAAATAAGACGCGCGAGACAGGAGGCTTCGGAATTTTTCGGTTAATTCACTTTTGTATTGGAATTGTGCGAGATCAGAGGATCCTGTTGTGCTGGAATGCAATCTTGTTTTGTTATTTCAATTGGCATACTGCTTATTTCAGTTGATGGATTTTGTTGATATATATTTTCAATTTGGATATACTCCTATATAAGAAGGTTGTGTATATTAGTAAAAAAAGTGTTGGAAACTCAAACTGGAAATATCTTTTTGTGATAATCTTTTTTGACAATTTCCACACAATTACTACCACACTGAGAACAAATATTCTGTTAATATTTTACTACCCTTTGCAATATACCTCATATTAATGAAAGGTATTTAATTAAATACGAAACGAACATTTTCATCAAAATAAGAAAATTGAAGGCAACATTCTGATAAGTACGTATACACCAAAATTGCCGCACGCGATCCCCAATGTAAGACCTCTGACGAATTGTCCGAATTTCCTTCATGAAACATGGCATGCCATTCATATCATGCGTCACACAGCTCACGGCACGAGACAGGGAGATAAAAGCCCTCGCGTATATATACGTATATAAGTCTTGAGAAAAAAATAGTCTCTCCTCTCTCTCACATAAAAGCCAGAAGCGCGCAAATGAGCCCGGTAATTTCCTAAACCTCTCGGCGACGTCCGTCATTCTCCCTTCCACTTTTTCTCGTTCCCCGTCCTTTACACCATCGATATACATTCGAGAGGACGGGAATATCGCATATTGCCGAAAGTCGTCCTTCCCTCCCACGAATTCTTCCGGTGCTTCCTCGCCTTATATATATATATATCAGCGGCAACGGCGACGACGACGACGACAGATCGGGAGCCACCCCACCGGGCGTATGGTTCCAATAAAACGAGAACCACTCACGGCTTTTGTGTAGCGCGCGTGTGGATATCTGTACACAGAGCCGTGGCTGGTCGTATATACGTGTACATGCGCATGTATACGCATGTGGTAGTAGCTGTTATCGGCCATCAGGTTTTATATCCGTCCCTAACGCCACGGGAGCGAAAGCAAGACCGAAAGAGAGAGCGAGAGAGACAAAGAAGGGACACGCGCTTATTGAGAGACGGCGAATTCGTGACCCGTGCGGGAGGAAAAAGTAAGCGCGGGTGTGAGAAGAGAGAGAGAGAGAGAGAGAGAGAGAGAGATTTTTGGTGAAAGAGAGATACGAGGGGAGAGAGAAAGCTAGAACTATATACCGGGGATACACACGTATACCACCGCGTGCTTCACAAAGATTCTATGAAGATTGCCCGGGATTTTATTACGGGAGAAATGTCGGTTAATAAAAATGAATACGGCAGAGCGATATTTCGGACTCAAGTGCTCGAAGCCACGATTCGCTTCACTTTTTTTTTCCTCCTCCGCGTATAGACGTGTGCTCGCCAGTGCGCAGTTTTTCCTCGTTCATTGCCTTCCTTTTCTGATTCTTTTCTATTTCCCGCGCACCCCGCACTCTCTGTCGTACATTATCGAGTGTAGTGTATTACGGATTATGGGCAACGGAGTGGCCCGGGCTATCGTTTCTCGATAGTAAGGTGATTTAGAGCTTGCAGTATCGCGATGAAATTCTTTTTTGTATTTATAAACTGAAAATAAAAGTACTTGAACTTGATAAAGGTTACAATATGATCTGGATATATTTATTATATTACTGAACGATTTTATTTTAATCAACAAATTTTTATTTACTTTTGATACTTCATTGTTATAGATTTTTCGTAGAATTGTTCATATGCATTTTTCTAACAGACAAGTTAATTAGAAAAGATTAAAATCAGAAATTTTTTTATGAATCAAAAGATCTTTCATAAGAGTCAACGTATTACTGAAATTAATTTAGCTTATTAAAATAGCAATCTATACCATTATCTTGGATATACTTATTTAACTTATATGATATTACATTTCCGAACAAAAAGTGCAAATGCAAAACTGGTTTTCAAGATGGGATTCGACAATTAAGCGATCATCCACTAAAGCAATAACTTATAAATATATATATTCATCACAAGGAGTATATCCCGCTACCGTATTGACCATCGTACCTCATAGAAGTAGTTGATTTAAAAGTGCAATCTACTCGGATCGAGCGCCGTAAATTCCTCGGGGACCCACCCACTCCTCCTTCTCCGATCACGAAAACTTCCAGACATAACCTATCCACTCCTGCGCGTGCACACACGTTCTCCCTCACCCCCTCCCCCCCGCTCCCCTCGAGTCCGGCGCTTATCTACTCGCGCGTATATCCACTGTTTCTTGTTCTCAGTCGCCTTTCGGGCTTCCTTTTTCTCATTCCGCTCGCGCAAAAGATTTACGAACGATACAATGAACGAGGTCATTGGGTTCGCGCTGCTCGAAACTTTGCGCCCGCCGAAACTCCTTCTGCGAAAGAAGGAGGAAGCGATAAGGACGAACTCGTGCCGTATACTTTCTTTGCCGCGTGACATCGTAAATTATCTTACAAAATTGAGAGCGTTGGAGACTTTTTATCGTTTTTTATTGGCTTTGAATCATTTCCGAGATGTCGAATATGCTGGCGGTTCGTTTGTCAGTTTGGTAGTTTATGTAGAAACTTTTAATTATATAATATAAGAAATATTTGGAGAACAGATAAGAGTCATTTCACAAGAAGTTAATGTATATGTAATATATATAATAAGTTGAATTCAGAGAAAGATTTTGATGTAAATTTCTCTGTCCAAAATGTTCGAAAATTTCGTAAACGGCTAAGAAAAATAGCTAATTTCTCAATCCTGAGGAATCGAAGTTCTCGATCATTTTACTATTTGACGGTGAGATCGCTATAGAATTATTTATACATAACTTTAAAGCATTCTGATTAAATGTTTTACAATATATAGTTTAATCGTTTTATTAGAGACATCTAGTAAAAAAAATAATTCGACCCAATATAAAGAGGAACTTTTAATGTAACCCTATTACGCAAACACGTGTTACTCAATGCTCTTACACAAATAAATAAATGATCATGAACGTGCCCTTTATATTTGTGCAATTGCGATCCAAATTACTGAACGGAATTGAGATAACACAATTCCGAAACGCTTCACCGACAAATTTTTTCCACCCGTAACGAAGTTTAAGGGCAATAAAAATCATCGAGTGATTTTCGCCCGTAACTGGATACGCACACGCGCCTGCGCTTTGAAGTGCTAATTCATGCGTGAATTAAGAAGCAGCCCACTGTATCGGTGCGAGTCAATAGCCAGACCTGTCTGCAGGTCCTCGAGCAGAAAATTCAATAAAATGTCTCGATTCGCCCGGCGCCTGCCGGTGCTCGCAGTACGTTGGCCTTTAAATCTAAATCAAAAGAGTTTGTTTTGAGGGGCGACAATCGATTGCGGAAATCAAAACTCACTAGTCTCATTATGTCAAGTGGGGTGTAAATTAAAACGAATCGAAATCAAAACACTTGTAGTCGTTCACTTTTGAGCGTTGCAGTATGTGGTAAATCACTGAAAAATAAGATTTCATTTAATTTTATAATAAAATTATAAAATATTTTATCAAATTAGCTTATTTTCATTGTTTATTCCATTAGAAAATAACTTTGTGATCAATAAGATCCGTATTTGTGCATTTTAGTAATTCTAGTCATTAGTTTCACACTGTTTTAATAAGATGATTATTATTATTATTATTATTATTTATTTCAATCGAAAATATTTTCGTAAGTATTATAACTCAAAAAAGTTAATCATAAAAAACAGAATTCATTTATTATTTCACTAATATTAAACGTGGATTATGATGCTAAATCTCCAAATACCTTGTGCACATAGCAATTTCTCAAGGTGTACTACACACACCGATCAGTGCCACGGGTATACAATCCGCCGTTTTTTCGCGCTCGTAATTCCCCGCTGAATGCTCGTGTGCTATTACGTACCTATCCCCCGCATGCACACCAAGCCAAGACGACTCGCAATAAACCGTCACCCCGTCATTTTTCCTCTCCCCTTGTGCGATTTCGTTCGATCCTATTTTTCACCGGCGATCCTCTCATTGTGCGCAGACGCGCTCGTACTTTACGTCCACGGCAAAAACGCTTGCAACTCGTAGCTCCAGCTTTTCAGACCCCGCGAAATGTCTGTACGCTGACGCGGCTGTTAAGCGGCGCTTTTCCAAATTACAGTGGCGATAGCTCACTGTCGATGCCGAGGCGCGCGACGCATTTGTCCGACGAACGAAGCGACGATATAAAAAGAAAGGGGTAAGAGGAGAGGAAAAAACGAGAGGAAGTTGCAATAACGGACGCCAGTGGTGGTGTAGTTGTGCATGGATAGAGAAGAATATTGAGAAAATTGTCTATACAGTGTCATAAGTGTAGCACGAAATCTTTGAAGAATTTTACAAGCAAATGGTTTTTAAAAAATTACTTTAAGAGAATGTTTTATTTTTTTTACTTCTTTTCTAAACGTTATTTTGATAATTGGTATGAGAATTGGATATTTAAGGAGTCTATCGATCTCTCTGCGTGAGAGGAGAAATCATCCATGGAGTGTTAAAACAAATCTGAGAGACAAATTCATCGATTGCATAATTGGTTCCATGTTTTTTATATAATTATATCAAAAACATATTGAAATTTATTGAATTTATAAGGTTAAATTTATTTATAAAGGAAACTGTTACGAGTGAGCTCTCGCAACTTCTTAATAATAAAAAGTGACGGTCGCAACTTCTTAATAATAAAAAGTGACGGATCCTGGGCTTGAACCAGAGCCGCCGACTCGCGAGTCAGAAACGCTATCATCCTAGCCACGGCCGCCACCGCTTCGCATTCTGCTACTCGGCGTCATATTGTAATCGGACACCTTGCTTATTTCTTTCTTCTATATTCGTACGTATATCCACACGTAACAGAAACCTTAGGTATCAATTACTTAAAATCAAAATTCAATAGTCATTAAAATTACCAAATTAAATTTTGTATAACTATACACGTCACAATACCAATTCTTTCCAGCATATATGACCACCCAAAACTAAACTCGTATATTAAGACCTTTCATGACAATTGGAAAGTCAAAAACATTCTTGGCCACCCGTGCGTTAAAAGTTCCGCCAAAAATACTTTGACACGCTTTCCCAAATTTGTTTTCCTAAGGAAGCCATGATTTACCCTGGTGACAAGATAATTTCCAAGTCAAAGACACCGCTTTACTCTGATGTGCCGATTTTCTTTTGTCCCAGAGCAGGTAAACTGAATGAAGTTGTTTTCGTAAAACATTCAAGGTTGTAGAAATGTTCCGCAACATTTTCTTCGTGAGTAAATACATACGCTCATTTTAGATGCCTTATAGGAAAAAATCGAGCTAAATTATAATTATTTTGTTTTAATAAATCAAATACTCCTCTTTCATAAAGTATTAAAAACTTTCATCACAGAATAAAAGAGGCTTACAGAGAAAAAACTAACGAATTTTTGTAACAGTTTATTGCTTAAAATGTACAAAGACAAATAATAGTTAAACTGACCGAGTGTTTGGTAATTTTCAACACTCGTGTGCTCGATGCGCTGTCCACGGGTCCGCCCAAAGATTTTCCTCAAAAAAAAAGACTTCACAAGTTGACATACACGCCCATGAAAGTGCAACATTTCACATTTTTCTTTTTCATCACTATATTCGAACTAATGAAAGCTATACCATATAAATATAAAAAAAGTTTGTGACGTTATAATATTATTGAATAAATTTTATTGAAAACATAATTAATTTATTACCGCGCTAACTCAAGAGAAAACATCGGAATCTCCCTTTGCTCCCTTAACATGTATATATTTCTTAATGTATTAAAGTTAATAATTCCTGTATTACTTTCCTAGCGAAACAATCAAGGAAAAAGGCTACATCCCCGGAACAATCAAAGGTGTCCAATAATCCTTATGCTCTCCTTCTCAGCCATAACCGTCAGTGACTTGTATACACAAGCGCGAGGGCGGCTCAGATCCGTAACGAAAACGTTTGCGGATCGCGCCACCTAATCTTCCCCTCGGGGGGAGCGCAAAAACGACGAAGAAAAAGTAAGTCGTCGTCGTCCATCCCAACCGAGGGTCTTTTGTATCTGAGCTGTCCGTGCGTCTCCAAGGGCCGAGCGCCGACTAATTCGATCCTCTTGATTTGAGCTTTATTAATTGACCCTAGCCTCTCTCTCTCTCCCTCTCGACTAATGGATTCACTTAATGGACCTGACAATCGGACGGGTCCGCGTCTTTTGTCGCGCAAGAAAATTAGAATTATCCACGGCTGGACTCGTATAATGAAATCGAGGCGATGCGAGTAGGTAACGGTGCTTTCTATACACCGAGGTGCGCATCTGTAATAAAAAAAAGTGGAGGAGAAGGAGGAAAAAAGTCGGGAGGAAGCTCTCCGCGCGCGTTGCCCCTTTTTTCGATCAAGCGAGCTCGCTGTAACGCGATATTTCTCTGTCTCGTCGAAACGGGCATTGTTAATGGAAATTGATGGGGCTGTTAAAGAGTTTCTATGAGGGCTAACGCGCGCGAGAAAACGTAAAATGAGCTCTCCTATGAAAGAGGAATAAGAAATCGTTCTCGGATGATGAATATTTTTGGTCTGGTTGATGGCAGCGAACGCGAGTGACTATTGAAAGTGGCGCGTTTATTTTAAGCGTATGCACGCGCAAGATTTATGTGATATGTGTACACGTGTACCACGTCATTCACCGCTAACTGAGTAATTTCACTATCAAAAAAGTGTCTTTTGTTCGTGTATTAAGTTTTTCGTATATATATACAGAATAAATATAACACTGTAGTATATCATGTAACACTTATTTTATCTAGGTGAAAATATTTCAAATCTATTTTAAAAGCTATGTTTAGATGGACGGTATAATA
>JAPYZO010019997.1:0-10260 GCA_030522905.1 Torymus flavipes | reverse complement strand
AAAAGAAGGGGGCCCAGGACCGAGCCCTGTGGCACGCCAATATTGGTTGTGAGCCAATCCGAAGTACCACTCGATTTCGTAACCACTTTCTGGTTACGTCCTGTAATGTATGACTTTATCTACAGTACTACGCCCCTAGAAAACCCCATTCTAATCAGCTTGCGCAATAGTTTGGTAGGCGATATAGTATCAAATGCCTTGCTGAAATCGAACAGTAAGAGAATCGTTAGTAACTGCTTTTGGCTATCTATTCCAGCTCCATCGCCACCAATAAATATTTGGTACAAAAATAAATTTTGGTACAAGTTTCTCGTTAATGTCGTCGTCTGTGATGTTAATTGAGTTTTCTTCGTTTGTCTCATTGGTTATTGAATTTACAGTTACATTTTCCGTGCACTCCACGATGAATTTTGACTGACGGTCATTTATACTTCCCCGTTCGCGGCTCGATATTTCGGTCTTTTTATACGAAATTTCGTCCGAAAAACTTCAATACATTTGTCGTAAGTTGCTTCTGAAATGCAGGTAATCTTACTTCCCGTGTCAATTAAGGCATTCACGGGACGGTTCTGGATTAAAATATCCATTTCCGGGCATATTTCGTGGTTTTAGGGTTATTTATCCGTGTGCACCTCGTCCTCAAGAAGAAAATCGCGTGGATTCTCGAAAATTGTGTTTATTTCGAGGGTCGGGGTACTGTCATCGTCTGTGATGTTATACGTTACGTCGGTCAGTTCTGCATTAATTGATTCTGACAGAGCTGTGTCCGAGACGGCCGGCTCAACGTCTACTCATTTTCCGGAGGTGTAGTTACGTCGATCTGGTGTACGCTTGTGCTCCCTCTTGCTGTGGAATTTAAAGCTTGAGTAGCTTGATCCATACATCGGTTTTCGCGCCCATTTGAATTTAACTCGCGGTTATTGTTAGTGGGTCGCGGTGTCGATGCTCGCACGTCTTGCGCGCGGAAACTAGAATTATTCGTGTTACCGCGTGGATCGGGTTGCCTAATTCTCTCATTTTGTCCCCCCGAAAAAGTATTCGAGGTATTTAATTGTCGCATCAGGAACGTTGCGTTTACTTCGCCGATTTTTTCTAGACTATCTAACATTTCGACTAACTCATCGATAGTGCGTAATCGCCGTCTTATAAGTGTCTGCTGAATTCCCGCATCAAAATGTCTCGAAAATTTTTGTATGATTAGTGGCATAGCGGGTGAATCGCTTAACATTTTCACGTCATTATATAAACTCGTCACATACTCGCTACGAATGTACGGTCCGTCTCCGCGGTAGAATCCGAATTCTAATTCGAGGCGTATTTTATTCTGTACGCCTTCGCCCTAATACTTCGCCGTAAAGTTTTCTCTAAAATTGCGAACTCTAGTGACTTACGGCTCAACGTTTTCTCACCATTCGTAAGCCGGGCCCCGGAGTGACTGCTCAATAATATATTTAAAATTTTCTGGCGTGGCTTTAACTGCAGCAAGATAATTTACTAGTACCGGCAGAAAACGTACTGGTTTATCCGCGGGGGCAGCCCAGAAAATCGGAAGATTATATTTAATTTGTACGGGTTCAACGAGGGCATTTTCCAGGTTGTCCCGTTTTTTTAATTCGGCGATATCTTCCCGGTTCCTTTCAATTTGCGCTCGCGCATCGTTTTGTCCCTTCGCAGAGTACGTGTACCCTCTACGTCATGACCTTATTCCTTTCGCTATTTTTAATAACATCCTCTTGTAGCTCGTACATCCGCATACTTAAATTATTAATACCCTGCAATAGAGATTCCGCACGTCATTTTCAACGCGTCGAATTGCAGTGTCGCGCGCGGTCATCCCGCTATCCAACAAATCAATCCATTTATCTAGTTCAGCGAGGTTTCCTAAACGCCGTTCCTGCACATTTACTCGGTGGTTTGTGCGGTGTGTGCGATCCCTCAGCTCATTCAAAATATCCCGGATCCACGGTTTCTGGTTCCATCATCATGTCTACACTACGCGCGTCGTCCGACTCTTGATTGACTAAACTAACCCCGACGGCTGCTATATTAAACGGTGCTTCTAGTGAGCGTCGCACGTTTCGCGCTGTTTCACCTGGCGGTATCGGCGCCTGCTCCGGCGGCAGTATACCGCCGTCTAAATCTCGTCGCGGTCGGATGCGGGTTTTACGCGTGGTCACACCTTACCTTCCCTTCTTCGCTTTCGCGCCCTTATCCGCTTCGCTATCTGAAGGCATTCTTCGTCCTCCTCCCTCTCTGACTTACCCCGAAAACGTTATTATTTTTTTATTTAAAATGCGCGCAGGTAGAAATTTTGAAAGGTAATCGTAACTTATACAATGTATCGCGACATTCCTCGATGTATTTAGTATTCAAAAAACTGACTCGTCATTCAACACTTTCTCTCAAAAGAAAAACTTTCTTTTCTTTTACAATATGTCGGTACTTAACTTTACTCGCTAAATTTCTAAATTTTACTCGCTCGGTGGTTTTAGGCTAACCACTAACTCTATCTATTAATAACTAATTTATTTATTGTTTGTTCGCTTTTAACTTTTCTAGTTCACTGTATGTCGCGCCAATTTTAGTGTCCATTTTCTCGTTCATAAAATCAAAAGTCTTAAGTATATTGTCACTTAACTTGATTCGCGCTTTTCCTTCGCCCTCTACTTCCTCGCGACAATTATTCGCGGCGTTAACGGCTATCGTTACCTCCTATTCCACGTCTCTTAATCTCTCCCCATACGCGTCCAATCTTTTAAATATTAAATTTTGTCGGTGGGCGATTATCGTAATTTCGCGGGCAAGGTGATCCCCATTTTCTCCGCGGACTGTTTAGCACGTATTGTCTCCTCCAGCCACGCGCACACTGTGACTCGCGACATTCCTTAGGGGATTAACTCGATCACGGCTCGCGCGCTGGTTTATTCGTCGCTGGCTCCCGATTACGTGATACTTTCTCTTCTCCGCGTATTTACTCTATCTCGCGTGACTTTATTCGCGCGTCCTTGACCTTTCTCATATATTACTGGTCTCACTGAGTTCGTTACGCGTACGTAAAACTATTATTCTATTTAATCGCAATTCTCTATTTTGTAGAACCATTGTAGGTACCATTGTAACGTTCTCTTACCTTATGTATATATATTGTATATTATTTATTTACTTATTCAATAATTAAATTATAGGGACCCAGGCTGGGAAATAGGATGGCGAACGCGTGAAAAGTATAAATAAAACTGTTAGGTGATAAAAGGATTTTATTATTCTTAAAACTAATGCAAAATGTTTATAACTTTTATAATATATATAAGTAGATAAAAAAATAATGCTAATTTCTTTTCGCTTATAACGATATTAAATTGTTATACAATGCTTAAACTAAGTTATGCGGCGCGTGACATTCTGACTCGGGATCGCGGAATAAATAATAGCGTAATTATGTTTAATTCCGCGCTAGAATACACGCCCGATCGAGACTTAACTCCTTCAAAACTCACGATTACGCGTAACTTTCTCTACTAATAATTCGTTAATTAAATGATACTACTTCCTAGCTTTGATCCACTCATACCATCGGTTATCGCATGCTTATACATCCTACCTGGTCCGTCCTGGCCGATATAGTCCAGACAACCCACTGGTTTAAAGCAATTGGTGGGAGAGGGCGAAATCCTCTATTTTCTGCCTTGGAAAATACCGGACAGAACGCGACAACTTTTTTTTTTAAGGTTAACGACGCCGGTTCAGCCAACGCTGACCGACTCGACCCGGTTTCTCCACAAGGGGTTAATCCAGGATCTAACACCTTACCTCACACTCTTTCTCTTTCTTGGTACGGCTCGCCCCTTGTCACCCTCTCGCTTCGTACGCTGCTGCTGGCTGTGGTTAATTACTTATCTCACTTATATTAATATTTCAATAATGAAATGCGCGCGGCAAGGAACTTCCGGGGTCACTTGGTGTGGCTGCTCCTGGCACACGAGGAAGAGTGAGCTCCTTCTAATCGCTCTCTTTTGCCCTCCCCTCGCTCTCGCGAATTCGGTAGCAGATGAACGTCCTTTAAGGTAAATATATCAAATATATGTATATGTATGTTCCTTCTTGTTCCTCTGTATCTGTACTTTGTTAACTGTAACTCAGAACTGTGTGAAGGCCTTTTATGTTCCTCGATGTGAGCCACCGTTCCTCGGTGTTCCAAGCACGGGGACACAGATCGAGGAACATAAACACATAGCGAGCGGGTTCCTTTAAGGCTAGGACACTTAAAAAAGGAACAGATCAAAAACAGGAATAGGAAGGAACAAGAGAGAACAACAAGGAATAGCTAGTTGTGTGTCGTTGTGTCCATGATCAAGTGCTCATAACCTACTACTATCAGCTAACTGCTACTACGAATAATTAAATTTATTTGTATAATATAATTATTGTTAATTGTGGGAATGATTATTGTCATTTCAAATAAGGAAAATAATTGAATCCAGAGTTCAATTTTTTATTTAATAAAAATTTATAGAAGATAGAGCTTTCTAGAGAAGTTATAAATTGTTTATTGCAATTAGAAACTGCAAATAAACTGTACGAACCTTAGTTACATACAGGATTATGAAGCTTGAAAGTTTCAATTATTTATTTTCATTGGTGGAGCCCTATTTGAAACATCGTAGAGTGAGGCAAAATTTCATATGCTAAGAAATGTTCAATTTTAACACTAAGGTAAAGTTTATAATTATTTTTCTAGACAGCTTCATCTTCTATAACTTTTCATTAAATATTAAATTGAACTCTTGATTCAATTATTTTCCTTATCTAAAATGACAATAATAATAATCATTCCCACAATTAACAATAATTATATTATACAAATAAATTTAATTATTCATTTATAAAATTTACTTATTATTATTAATTTTTATGAGCACTTGATCATGGACACAACGACACACAACTAGCTATTCCTTGTTGTTCTCTCTTGTTCCTTCCTATTCCTGTGTTTTTCATCTGTTCCTTTTTAAGTGTCCTAGCCTTTAGACCCGTTACACGCAAAAAAAACAGAGAAGAGGAACAGCTTTAACATGGGTTAGTATATGTATAGTTATGAGGAACAGCGAGCTGTTCCTTGTATCAGTATCTGCTCCTCATCTATATAGTGTTACGAACTGCGCTTGCGCGACCGAACAGCGCAGTATTTAGGCTTATTCTACAATATTCAAGTAGTCGGGTAACCGGATTAAAATTAATTAAGGAACAGTCAATAAACAAGAGCATATTCCGATTTAATTTACTTACTCGAACCATCGCAATTAATAAGTAAATAACTGACTAAACGCATATTAATAATAATTCGATTAGTTCCATTAACCACCATAATAATAATATTAATAATAATATAAAATAAATGATTATCAGGTCTCGATTAAGTTAATAACAATTTAGGCGCTTAAAGATATTAAATATAACTTGCTCAGGGAAACGCTCTCCTTTTTCTAGGAATTATTTACCATATTCAAATTCTAGAAATTATTTACCCCATTCAGATTCCTAGGATTTGTTACTATACTCGGATTCCAAGAATTATTTACCAACAAATCCGAGAAATTCCTATTTTTAGAATCCAAGTACGTACCTAGGTAGAGGCAAGGCCATGCCCACTCTTGAAGAAGAACTAGATTAAGCCAAAAACCTAGATATTTTTTCATATAAGCCACTCCCACTAGAGAAGAGGAAACGGCCCCGATTGGCTTTCTCCCCACTCCTAAATCTCCCCGAGGACTATAAAAGAAAGAGGAATCAAGGTCAAAAGTTCAGTAACATTAGTGCAAGCGTCTTGGCTAGATATCCTAGTCAAGTTGCCGTTTCGATAGATTAAAAGCCATTTGAATTGTATAAAATCACGGATTAAAAGTCTATTTATTTGTGAAAATTAAAAGTATTTGATTTATTGAATAAACCTCAGAGTTAAAGTTCAATTCTCCTGAGTTCGAGTTTTCAAGTTCCCGTAATTCCTTGCGCTTTAGCGCGAACAAACGAATCCACAATCTGATTGGTCAACACGGCGACCATTGCAGGAGCGCCCTTGTGCCCTCAGACGGTCAGACCCCGACTCGGGTCGTAAACTCGTTCTCGTAACAATAGATATTTGGGCGTCCAAGCAAAAGTGACACCTCTAGCGGTTGCACGTAGCACTGCTGTAAGTTATACCGTAAACACCCTTTCCGATTCAAACAGAATTAGAATAAACAGTAAAGAAGTGAAATCACATTATATTTCTATATAATTATTTAGTCTGAATATAAAAAACTTTATTTTTTATTAAGATTTGCAAATTTTGGTTATTTTTTCTAACACTCAAAGTTGCCACTGCAGTGTCACGTGGGGCTTGGACGCCCGAATACTAACCAATGTTAAATCTTGTCTTTGTTCCTTGTATCCTGTATCTGTGCCCTGCTTAAGAAAAAAAAAAAAAAAAAAAAAAAAAAATTAGAAAACATGATCAGTCATAAGTACTGAAAATTATTCCTAGACAAATTCAAAGAAATCGGCACTATAAAAAATGGAAAAATTGACAATCGATAACACCGAAAACGAAATGAATTCTAGTAATGACAGTACGGGGACAGAGAAAAGTCACCAAAATTCTCATGTGGAGGTAGAACCTATTGAATTAGCCGAACTTGAATCTCAACAATATGAGGAACCGAAACAGAAATTGACCAAATTACCGATAGGAAGGATTCGTACCATAATTAAAGCAGATCCTGATATCAATCTTATCAATCAAGAAGCTATTTTCTTAGTAACTAAAGCTACAGTAAGTTTTATAAAAGATAGTGCATAAACAGTTATAATTTATAATTAAAGAAAGATGAAAAGAAATGAATTAATTAAAAAAAAATGAATGGCTGCATTATTTGTATCATTTATATTATTAAGTATATGTTTTTCGCATTGAAATATAAAACATATGAAATCAAATTCTTGTTTTTACATATAATGAATGTTATTTTCATTTCAGGAGTTATTTATTGATTCATTATCCAAAGAATCTTATAAGTATACATATCAAGTCAAGAAGAGAACAATCCAAAAGAATGATGTTCAAAGCGTTATTAACAATCTTGATCCTTTAATGTTTTTAGATGGAATACTATTATAATCATTTTAAAAACAATTCTTTATTATATTCTTAAAACATAAATAAAATATCACAATAAAACTAAAATTTTATTAAGTATTTTTTTTAATGTCAAATGATGATACCTTGTAAGAAACGTAAATATTTAAATAACTAAACAAATTACAATTCTATACATATTTTATTACAATATTATGAACATTGCTTCTTTTTTTTCAATGGAGGGAAAAAATCAGTCTTATTTCACATTGCTCAAGTAATTTGATGAAACTAATTGATGTTGAAATCATCATCCAATTTTTAAATCATAACATATTTTAGGTTGCACAGTTTATAAATTAAACAAAAAACCAAAAACGAAATATTATACAGTGATAAAAGTTTAATGTGTAACAGGTATGGTTTCATTTTAATTTATGAATTATAACATAAAAGGAGTTAATAAATATATTTTTTTTTTAAGAGTTTTATTATTCCAAATTATAATTAAACTAGTTTAATATTTGGGAGATAAATATGAATACTTTGTAACTAATTTATTTTCATTTGTAAGATTTTTGTTTTGATTTATCTTATTTTTACAAAATAATTGCCATTGTAATTTTATTAGGAAATAAAAATTTTTTTTTAAGTTTATCAAAAACCAATAAAAATATGATATCTGTTGAAATAGACTTCTTTTAAATTATGGATTATTTTTCAAGTTTTTACACCATTGCAAAACAATACATAGTACACCATACCATGTAAAAGAAGATAATGACCAAATTCGTAATGACTTACAAATAAAAGTATTTGTAAATGTCTGGAACATGATTTTATGTTCCTGTAAATGTGAAATCTTCATTTAATGTTTAATTAATTAAACATATTCAACCCTTAATAGCTGTATAAAAAAAGGTAATCGCAATATGAAAGCATATTTTTTAGTTGACATCAGTATTCCTTTAAAAAGTACATATCACACTTGTTTACTTCTTACGCTTGGTTTTACGTCGTCGATTGTCTCCTTTCATTAAATTAGGATCAGTTGCTGTATTCGATGAACCAGTTTTTTTCCGTTTATATAAATTATGTAAGAAATCTTCAAAATCCACTTTGCTATTCCAATAAACATTGAACAATATAATAATCAATAGAGATGTTATGTTGATAATGTTTAAATTACATAATTATGTTAGTTAATAATTTTATGTTACTTAAGAAGGTTCATGCATGCCTCCCTAGTCACAGCAGTGCTAAATGAAGATACCTAAAATTTAAAAATTTTATAGTTGTGACGTTACTTATTTATTTAAAATGATATAGATAGTCAATTTATTATAAATAAGTAAGATTAAGATAACTTTTTAAAAAAAAATTTTGATATTTTAAAAACAGATTTCGCCACTACAAACCATTACTAATTAAACATAGGAATCTTTTTTTTTCTCTGCCAATTTTAGTTTTAAAGGTCTCATTTTGTTCCTTAAGTAATTTCATTGGGACTTGCTGCAGAAATAATTCAAAATTATTCAAAATTATTCAAAATTCAGAAAGTTATAGCTAGTTGTTCGTAAATTTGTGCACAAGATTAAAAAAATATATTTTT
Organism: Torymus flavipes; assembly: GCA_030522905.1. Classification (NCBI taxonomy): domain Eukaryota; kingdom Metazoa; phylum Arthropoda; class Insecta; order Hymenoptera; family Torymidae; genus Torymus; species Torymus flavipes. Next base: position 1,537 of record JAPYZO010019997.1, on the reverse strand, counting down.
TAAATTTGCTATATCACTTTCTGAGTTTTGAATAATTTTGATTTTTTTCTGCAGCAAGTCTCCATGAAATTATTTAAGGGAAAAAATGAGACCTTCAAAACTAAAATTGGTTCAAAAAGAGAAAAGATTCCTGTGTATGATCAATAATTGTTTAGTCATGATATCTGTTTCTAAAATATAGATATTTTGTTAAAAAAAGTTTGCTTTGTCATTTTAAATAGACTTTTTTTATAAAATAACTATTAATATGACTGTTTATATCATTTGAAATGGATGGATCACATTACAACTATTGTTTTTTCAAATTTTAGATAACCTCTCCATTTAACACTGGTTTGACTGGGGAGTCACGGATGATGAACCTTCTTAAGTAAAAAATTGTACTTTCAATAGTTATATAAATAAGAAATATTTCGCTTTACTCGAATTATTCCCTTATTTAACTAAAATAAAAATTTATTATAACATAAAAAGTTTTTGTTTGTAACATACCTACAATTGGGGTCTGATTGTCTTTTTTTATTATTACTTGACATATGTGCTGGTGGTCGTTGACCCAGGACAATTCTGTATTGAACAGTGTGTATATTTGCTTTGAGATGTTTTAAGTTATTAGCCTGACAAGCAGCCCAATCTGTAACGTTATATACTGCTCCATCCATGCAAGCATAATAATGCCAAAGAAAACCCATCATACGAGATTCCGCCCAAATATCACCCTGAAACCAGAAGAAAAAAAATCATGTTTATTATCAGAAAATATTGAATTCATCTTATGAATTATGCAGCATGGTTTTGTAGAGTAATAAATGATAAGTGTGACTCTTTCTCTAATAATTATACATGGACCAATGGCCCAAGTCATAAGATGATGCAAATGCTCTGAGGCAGATGACAGAAATAACTAAAGGACTACTTAACCCATTTCTGACCAAGAGGACATTTTATACTCGTCGCACACAAGATTTTTGAGACCCATAATTTTAGAGATATTTGAGATCAAAAATTGAATTTTCATGATTTTTTGCATTTTTCTTTAAACTTCAATTGATAATTACTCTTTGAAGGTTTTATATAAATTAACAAATTTTTTTTACAAAAGTTAGTAAATTTTCTCACTTTTCACACAAACAAAGGACCAATCATTAATATTGTATATTTCATACGAGTATCATAATATTTCTTTTAAAACCTTAAATTTGAAAAAAAAAACAAGTTCGAACAGGCTTTTGAATACTAAAAAATTCCTGAAAGTAGGTTTATTTATGCCCAAAATACCCCTGCCTCCAGCTTAATGATTAAGGACTTTGGGTTTCTTAAACAAAATGAAAACTGATGTTTTTTTATGAAAAAAGCCATTTTTTTGCTATTTCCATGCAGCTAAACCTTGAGAAATGGCCATAACCTATTTACTAAGTAAATGTTGAGTGATTTTAATTGAATCTAGCAATTTGTAATATATAAAGCTGTATGAGCCAACCTTGGGCACAGGTAAGCTTAAATAAAAAAAAAAAAAAATAAAAAAATTTATAATATA
>JAPYZO010019981.1:0-13580 GCA_030522905.1 Torymus flavipes | reverse complement strand
TGCAGGGCCGCTTTCACTTCTTCTTTTGTGGTTGTCTCCTCAATGTCTCTTATTGAGAGTTCCACCTCGTGAGATTTTCCCGTTACCTTTGCATCGTTTTGTGTGTGTGTGTGTGTGTGTGTGTGTGTGTGTGTGTGTGTGTGTGTGTGTGTGTGTGTGCGTGCGTGCGTGTGTGCGTGTGTGCGTGCGTGTGTGCGTGTGTGTGTGTGTGTGTGTGTGTGTGTGTGTGTGTGTGTGTGTGTGTGTGTGTGCGTATGTGTGTAATGAATATGTCCGTGGAATAACTCGAAACTGGACAGAGATATCAAGTTTATCTTTGGCAGATATCTAAAGTTCTTTTTGAATTTGTGCAAGTTCAATTATATAGTTGATTGGATAATATTATGTTGGTTAAAAAAAATGTTGAAAAATATGGAAAAATCGAAATTTTTTTTCTACGCCGCGTTTGTATATCGGTCTGATATAAGTGCATTTTCTTAAAGGACTTCATATTACCTATCAATTCATATTTTTGTCGGCCCAATCGGGTAATATTAAGGAGGTAAAAAAAAATAAAAAAAAATATGGAAAAATCGAAGTTTTATTCATTTTTTTTAACCGACTTAATATTACCCGATTGGGCCGACAAAAATATTGATTGATAGGTAATTTGAAGTCCTTTAAGAAAATGCACTTACATCAGACCGATATCCAAACCCGGCGTAGAAAAAAAAATTTCGATTTTTCCATATTTTTCTTAATTTTATTTTACCGACGTAATATTATTCAATCAACTATTATAATTGATGTTGCACAACTTCAAAATGAACTTAAGATATCTGCCAAAGATAATCTTGATACCTCTGTCCAGTTTCGAGTTATGCCGCGAACAAATTCATTACACACGTACGCATACACACACACATACGCACACACATACACGCACACACGCATACACACATAAACACAGACGTTTTCTAAAAAACGCATTTTTCGACTCAGGGAGCTCAGAAATGTTAAAAATCATCGAAATCTCGGGGTCGAACAATTTCACCGTTAACAAGCTTTCTCTTTGAGAAAGCAAATAAAAAGCAACATGTATTTAATAAAAGAAACGGCAAATTACTTTTTTTTTAATTTTTTGTATTTCAATTTTTTTATTAGAGAAAAATATAGTTTTATTTTATAATACAGTTTTACAATACAGCTTCTTTTGGCGCAATTTTGTCAAAACTTACTTTAGAATTTCTTTAGCGGTCTTTTACGACAAAAACAAAAACAAGAGGAAATCCGAAAGACGGAAATGACAATACTACAGCCCAATCTAAATCACTGTGAGGCGGCACATGATCTACTCACTCAAACAGTGAGAGATAGGGAGATAGATCTGGTCATTATTGAGGGTCCATACACCAGGCTCAACACACAAGCATGCGTGACAGATACGACAGGCATTACTGTCATCTGGTCCTGCAAAAACCATCCATTTGAGGATAAAGTAGACATCACACAAAAAGGATTTGTAAGCTTTAAGCTTGGAAATGTGCATTTCTACAGCGTCTATGCCCCTCCCAGCCTAACGATTAACGAGTTCAAGGACTTACTCGACCCGCTGGCCATGGATGCTAGAAAACACTCCCCCAGAGTCCTACCTCGGGACTTCAACGCCTGGGCTGCTGAATGGGGCAGCAAGAAAACGGACGCGAGAGGCAACGAGGTCCGACAAGCAATGTCCTGCTTAGACATGGTTTTTCTGAACACAGGGACGTTGCCGACGTTCCAGATGGACGATAAACCTTCGATTGTTGACCTGACCTGGGCCAGTCACAATCTGGTTGGAGGAGGGAACGACTGAACAGTGCATGATATCCTCAACATGAGTTACCATCGACTCATCAACTAATTTTTTTTTTAAATTTGGTCTTTTGAACGTTGGACGGCACCCTTAAAACTGGTTAAGGCAATAAAAGTCAGCAAGGCACATTGCTGGGACGAGCTAGTTGAGGAGGTCGAATACGACCCATGGAGTAGACCTTATAAAGTAGTTATGAAAAGTATGAAACTCCAGCCACGTCTTCATCCACATGCCCGGTCCCGCTAGAAAGGATCGTCACAAATCTTTTCCCGCAGCAACCGGACCTGTAGATCGGCGATCTCAACTCAGTAGAGTCAGTACCACCGATAACACTAGAGGAGCTCAAGTCTGCGTGTTCAAGAATGGGAGACAAGAAGGCCCTTGGGCCTGATGGCATCCCAATCATTGCCCTGAAAACAGCAATAAAGATAGCACCAAAAATTTTTCTCCACATGTACAATAGGTGCCTACAAGAGGGCTACTTTCCTGCCAAGTAGAAACTGCAGAGGCTCGTCCTCCTCTCAAAGGGGACAAAGCCATCGGAGGAACCGTCAACATATCGTCCTCTCTGCATGCTTGACTCGGCGGGCAAGATCCTCGAACGGATCACGTACATGAGAATTGAAGCTATAGCCGAGAAGCACCTGTCAGACAGACAGTATGGATTTCGCAAAGGAAGGTCAACCGTAGACGCCATTATCCCAATAGTTAACATCGCGAAGGATGCGATCTCAGGAACTAGATGGAAAAATGGTGAGAAGCAATACTGCACAGTAGTGACGCTGGACATGCAGAACTCGTTCAACACCGCGAGGTGGGACCGAATCATGGAAGCTCTCGACCAGTTCGGTACTCCAAAGTACCTACAAAAATTAATAGCTAGCTACTTCACGGACAAAATCCTGCAGTATGACACATACGATGTACTGGAGGTATATAGAGTCACCGGAGGAATGCCGCAAGGCTCGGTACTGGCGCCGCTTTTATGGATCATCATGTACAACGGCCTACTCAAGCTGACGATCCCAAGAATGGTAAGGCCCGTTGCATTTACAGATGATGTCGCTCTTGTAATTGTAGGCAAGTATCTCGAGGATATTGAAAATCTGTTCAACGTGACATTCAACGAGTAGGCTGCATTGATGAACGAATCAGGACTCAAGGTGACTAAGCATAAGACAGAAATCATGCATATAACTAGCATGAAGGCACCCGAAACGATCACACTACATATCGGTGAGCACGAAATTAAGTCAAAACCTTCTATCCGCTACCTAGGGGTAATGATGGATGTGCGCCTCAACTTCAAGGACCAAGTCGAGCATGCTAGCTCTAAAGCAGCAGCAGTCGGAGAAGCGCTCTCCCGCCTCACGCCAAATGTCGGTGGGCCCAAACCAAGAAGACGAGCTCTCCTAGCGTCGGTAGTCACATCACTACTGACATATGGTATTGCCATTTGGGCAAGTGCGTTACAGCTGCAGGAGTGTCAAAGAAGGATATGTCGAGTAGGCCGGCAAATGGCGCTGAGAGTTTTCAGTGCGTTTAGGACTGTCTCCAGAGACGCTGCACACGTAATCTCAGGGCTACTACCAATCGAGATCCTGGCCGAGGAGCAGAGGTGGATATATCAGCACAGAAGCCAAAAGCAGTCAGATGTAGATGACTCTTTGAAAAGAGAAAGACAGAAAAGTCTTCATTGCTGGCAGGTACAGCGGGGCAGCTCAGAAAAGGGTAGATGGACCAACCAGCTCGTCCCGTGGAAAGTGGAATGGCTAAACCGCAAACATGGCGATCCCAGCTACTACCTGACACAGATGCTGACTGGACATGGATGTTTCCGAGAATACTTATACAAGTATAAGCAGGAGGACTCCCCAGAATGACCAACGTGTCACGGACTACAGGAGGACACAAGGCATGTGATTTTCACATGCCCGAGATTTAACACACAAACACGAAAGCTCGAAAGAACACTGGTCACAGCGATCACGCCAAAGAACCTGGTTCGACACATGCTTGCGTCACAGAAGGCATCGATTGCCACAACGGACTTCGCTAGGGAAGTCATCGAAGAGCTACGGAAAGAAGAGAAAAAGAGAAGAGAACAGCTAATGATAGGTGCGGACGCTAGGCTATGGAATAGTAGGCTTTTTTCCTCAATGTTCCTCACCGATGCAGAGGAATCTAGGCTCTGGGGGTGAGACTATCCATAGGATAACAAGGTACCCGCACACATTCTCATACTCTCCAAGAGGAGTAAATGGATTGAATTCTCCGTGATGGAGAAAGACCACAAAAGAAGATGATCGGACGATACAGGAAGAAGAAGACGACTGGACGATGCAGCAAGAAGTAGACCTTAACAAAGAGGAAGAGAAGAAGGCAACCTATCCTGAACCTCCAACCAACTAACGTCGATTGGGGGATGTAGGGAATGACAACAAGAAGGAAGAGCAAATTAGCTAATGCCTCCCCCCGCGAATTTTTAGATGCAAGGTGATCATTTTTATTTAAAGGATTTATACATTTTCAAGGTGGTACGTTTTCCAAGGTGAATCTATTTTATTTGGTACCATAAAGAAACATGGAAAGCTTTCTCTTTGAGAAAGTAAAAATAATGCAGATTTAATTATCAAATGCACAAAAGGCGCAAGGAAATCCAAGTGTTTAACTGCTATTAACGAGAAATTCGAAAAAATTCGAGGAGGAAAAAGATAAAAATTTATGGCAATTATATACTTTTGACGTGACAAAATACATACAGTTTAAAAAGTCTGATCGCCACCTATCGAATAAAAAATGAATGATTCTGTGCCGCGCGGTGAATCGTACGTTATCGCGCGTAGGAATCGCCTTTGCCCCGCCGTGCGTATAATCTTTCGCGTTCTATTTCTAGTAGAAAACATATTGGACTCTTTTTGGAAAATATCATTTCCCTCGTGAAAAATGCAGAGCTTTTTATGTAAAGGGTAAAAAAATATTAAAAATAAATTTTTCGAGATGTAACACGTAAAAAAAAAACAAAGAAATTATCTACATTGAAAAAAACGGCTAGTACAAGAGTTACGATATTGCTGTTAATTTTGAAATTTCATTTTTTTATAAAATAATTAATAAAATATTACTTAATCCATTATTAAGAATCCAAAAGAACAGGTAAGGAATGAAGATTGCAAAAGGTTATCATATAGGTAACGGGGCGGGCAGTCCGAGCGCTGTACCCCGTAGTACCGTGCGCAGGAAAGGCGATTCGTCTAGTCTTTCGCGTTCTATTTCTCGCAGAAAACATTTCGGGCACTCTTTGGAAAATATCCTTTCCTACGTAATAATTTTCAGCTTTCGATCTCGAGGGTAAAAATAAATATTATAAATGTACTTTTTCAGATATAACACGTTTTGTACTTTTTGAAGGTAAAAATGGAAAATTGCGGGAAAACTGACGACACCATTGGAAGGCTGTCGAGAAAATACGTTGCAAACGTTTATTAAATAATTTTTTTAGGTACATTCTAGTATCATGAGTTAGAAATAGAGGGATTTGGCGCTCGCGCACCGCGTTGGGGCAGTTGACATGAAACGCCTCATATATGTAAATCAATCACTGTATTGTGATCACTGGCGAAACAACCGGATACGCTATCATCGATAAACATAAATAATAATCTGGTTCGAAATCGATGTAGTTAACCAAATAGAAATTTAAATATTTAGTTTTTGCGAAATATAAATTATTAACTTATTATTCACAAAATGAATTTTCTAAATTTAATTATATTTCAATTAACAAAACATTATTGAATAGTAGAAATAATGGAAGTAAAAAAAAATGTGCGTGAAGTCACCTTTACGCACAATTTTTTCCAGATGTGTCTCATCTACAAAAATAAATAATAGTATAATCTTTTTCAACATATTTGTGGGTCAGAATGAGAGTGGCGTAAGTCACATTTTCGAAAAAATGAGATATGGCTTAAATCACTCCTTATCGCTACAAATTTTTAAATTTAGATTTTTTATATTGCGAACTTTGAATAGTTTTATATGTAAAAATTAACTGCAAATTTTTGTATTTTTTGAAAGAGTTTTAGTGTTTTATACTTTAACAGCGGTTTTTTAATTTAAATGATAAAAATCTCAACTTATCACTAACTTATTTTTTTGTAACATAACTAGATAACTCAATGCTGGTGTTTGGTGAATTTGAAGCTTGCGCATTATGCGTTGATAGTAAATTTTTAATGAATAATTATGTAATATTAATACCCAATTATATACACTTAATTACACAAATTACTATTTATTTAACCAGTGCTTTGCTGATCATGTTACTATAGTTGTGTTACACTTTGACAACGTTCAGCGAGTAGTGCTACTTTTCGTCAGCGGTCGGCGAGTGATGCTAGCCTTCGCTAGCGCTACGCGAGTGAAAAATCGAAATTTTTTTTTCGTCGCCGCTGTTGAATATCGGTCAGATGTAAGTACATTTTCTTAAAGGACTTCAAATTACCTATCAATCCATATTTTTGTCGGCCCGATCAGGTAGTATTAAGTCGGTTAAAAAAAATAAAGAAAAATAGGGAAAAATCGGATTTTTTTTTTCGTCGCTGATAAGATCTTTTTCACGATGAACTTTATTATTATTATTACACATGGCGAAATATTCACTATTTATAAAAAAATTGTCTTTGGTAATGATAAAGATAGTAAAAGAAATGTTGTGAAGTATATCTTGAAAAGAATAATATTACGTCGAGCGAACAAATAATCTCTTACATTAATTTAAAATTAAGAAAATGCTTCTATAATAATTAAAAAAAAAACTGTCGATTCCCTGTATTTTTTTCATAAGAAAATTTTATAAGTGATTAAGTGATATGTAAGCTTATAACCATACAACATAGTTAATCATTTTATCATCGGGACGAAGGTTTAAGCTGAATAATGATACACAAACTTTATTCATTTTTTTCAAACCCAAAATCATACAAAAAAATTTTTTTAAATATTTATTTTTATATAAAAAAGTCTCTGCTTTCTAGTGAGATTATTCTCGAATTTATTTAAAACGATCTAAGCAATGGAAAATTTTTTATTATTTATATAAACAATGAATTTTACTATTTAAAAAATGTGCTCTTGAGGCTGTTCTTCAAAGTTTTTGAAATATCTAATCGGAGTAATGGATTCCTTACAGTTTTTTACGTAAAAGTAAGCGATGAGCAAAGCGGTGTGAATGGTTCATGTTTTATAACGCCTGGTTTTTGCTTAGTTATTGACCTGTATAAATTAGTGCAATAACGATATTAAAAAGAGCCGTATGCTATATGCCTTTTTTGCGTGAAGCCCGATTTTTGTCCATTTTTCAGGGTTTGGAACTACTGTGCGTCCATAGACGTAATAATAATATAGACCGCACAACACGGGAAACTGCGGCGTCCCCATATTAAAAAAGAGAAAAGCTTCCAAGAGGACTTGGCGTCTCTTTCTATCGTAGCAGAGAAAGAAAGACAGAAAGTTCTCTCAAGTGCCAATAAATGTGACTTTAGCGAAGGTGACAGAGTAAACCCATAAAAATAATAAAATTTAATACATCTTCATATTGATAACGTTTCGCTGGTTTGGTTTCCAGCCTCTTCAGGTTTCCAGCCTCTTCAGATCATAACAATAATACTTGGTAGATCACATAATTATCATAAAATTATGAGAATAAAAATTCTCTCGTCGAAAACAACAAAAGTTTCTCAATGTATACATAGTGATCAACACCGACAAGTCAATACATCCAGAGCCGATAATACACATAATTTTATGATAATTATGTGATCTACTAAGTATTATTGTTATGATCTGAAGAGGCTGGAAACCAAACCCGCGAAACGTTATCAATATGAAGATGTATTAAGTTTTAATATTTTTATGGGTTTACTCTTTCACCTTTGCTAAATTCGTATTCATTGATACAAAATAAAGAGTTCATTTACGACTAATTCTCTCAAGTGCATCTGTTTCTTTCTAAAATGGGGACGTCGGCCGAAGCGTCGGCCGAAGCGCAGTCTATACTTATTATCTCTACGTGAGCGTCCTATATGCACACGTAACCCTCAAAAAACTTCTCCGCTATACTCTTCCTGTACTTTTCAACTTTCATGGCGTCCGCCTAGATCTTCGGTCCGGAAAGAAGTATCGACTGGTCGTCGACATAATGAGTCTCCTCTTCGCTGTCCTCAGGTCTCCTATGTTGTTCATCAGTCTACTCAGGGCCGCTCTATCCTAGCCGCAGCTTTTCTTCTTACTCTTGGATGTGTGGCCAATATGTCAGCTTGGAGTCTAGGGTCACCCACATATACTTCGCTGTTGGTCTCGTTTCAACTATTTCCGGCCCAACGTACATTAGCACTATCTTGGGGATCTCCTTATGCGTGAGCAGCACTATCTCTATTTTCACTAACAAGAGACTAAGTCCATGTTCCGCCATCCACTTTTTCACCCGCTTCATTACCTGGCACAGGATAAGTTGCGCCAGGTCCGCATTTCGAGCTCGTATCACTAGTGTTATGTCTTGGCCCTATGATGTTGAAAAAATAAAAATTCAACACCACATTAAGCCGTGACATTTGCTGTGTTACAGTTTCGTAGGAAAACGTTAGTCAAGACTGTTTGTACCTTTGCAGTGGGCAGTGCTGATGGCGCAGTTGGGTTCTATATCGATAACTTCGATTAGAACGGATGGCGTAGAAATATACTAGCTGGCGGTTGGTCCCTCTAGTCCTTGTTGCTCCCAGTTAGCTTTGCTTAGAATTGCTTAAATTGAATAGTTAATCGAAAAAGTTTTCGTTTAATTTAGATAAAAAAATATTTTTACACCTCGATGGAATGCCTTTATCTGATTTCACAAAATTATCCGAAAATTTGTTGATTTGATATGCTAACCCGTTAATCATTTTCGGAGTTTATAGGGATCAATTAAGAGAAAACACACTTCAGAAACAAAGTCAATTTACAATTATTTACTGCGAAAATAGAACTGAATACAAGGTATTTCGATACAAAAATCTTATGAAATAAAAGTTTGTTATAATTCTAGTTGAACAATTTTAATTCGGCTCGCTATGGCTTTACCGATCTCTGACGCTCGCACAAATACTTAAAGATGCGGCCACGAGGAAACAATTAACACGTAGTCGGAGTCCCGATTTAACGACTATTTACTAAGCGCACGATCTTTTCTGATTTGGTGTTGGACTGGGTCTGACGCTGCTCGCTGCTCTTCGTCTCGACGGTGGTTCGCCTTCCCCTGTTCTACTAGCTTTCGATTGGCTCTTGGTGACGACGTTCTCCTCATCCATTGGCCAGCAAAATTGTCTAAACGGCACATTCCACTCTGTCTGGCGGTTATTTTTCTACCACACGATATCTTCTCATCAGGGCATACCCGACACTCTCTCGCTATACTTCGCATAACCCACACAGTTACTCTATTCTCGCGCCGTACAATTTGAACATTCACACTTATTAGCTACATACATTATAAGTATAACTCTGCTTACATTATTCATTTATAAAAATACTAGGGAATACAGAAAATACAAAATCTTGAATTTTAAAATTCGATCTGGCCCCCACATAACACTCCCTCCTTAAGCTGAACGTGTGAGTCCTAAGACGAAACGTTCATAAAAAGCGTGTGGAGCTGCCTCATCCTTGGCTGGTGCCCCCTCAGCTGATTTCAGCGGTGTGGAGGACGATGTCAGTGGCATGGTTCAATGGCATGGTTCAATAGGCGGGTGACGTACGGGTATTTGAGCCAGGGCCGGCTTTTGGTACGGTTCCTGTCGAGGCACCGATCTCCATCCCAGATGCCCCCAGGGTTTCCCTCGGTTTTGTGAGACTGAGGTACAGATGGGTTAGCGCCGACCAAATAACTGCCAATAGGTCCGCACTCCATCCATATACAGAATACAACGCATATCCCCTGATTAAAGTATCTAAAATGAATTTAAACATTTGTAAGATCATGATTATTGCCAACATACCTGCAGCGGTAATTCCAAATTTGGTAAAGCAAGTCCAAAGTCGGGAAAAGGTGGATTGGGCTATCTCTGCAATGGATCGAGGATCGATTGAGCGGGACAGGTCAGGTGTACCGATAGGGCTGTACTTATTGGCAAGTCGTCTGGCGACGGATTCCATATCGCGGGCGTCTCTGTGGTGAAGGTAATATGTTCGTGGAGCCTCTCTAATTCCTCTGGTCGACAGATTCCGTGAGTCACGATATCGCGTAATTCTTGTATCTCCACACTGGCCATTATTGTGGGGCCAGGAGTTGCGGTGGATCTACCCTGTCCGCGGCATCAGCTGATGCCAAATTCCTTGTAACTCAAAGTAAGTTGGCAGGAATCGGTTACAGTCGACAGGGGTGTCGACGTTCGTAATTATTCTCGAATTCGGCTTGCGAAACACTGCTTTATCTTCACAAATGACAGGTAGTTCGTGATAGCAGTCTTCCAGATGGTTGATAGTGCATTGTATGGGTTGACACTGGACAATGTGTACCACCTCTCCTGCTGCGTATGCCGTATAACCCCTTTTTTCATCAGGAGGGCAGCAAAGGCCTCTGGATCAGTTTTAACCTGTGCAAGTGCATTCATGAGACCTTGTCTTTCCAAATTACACCTATTGAATAGAATATCTTGATATAATTTCCCAGATTGGTTACTAATATGGCGTGAGAGGTACGAAATGTTGGTGTTAAGGTATGCTGTTGAAAGGACGTTCTGCACGGCCAGCTCCCATGTCCCTTGGAAGTTGGTGGTTGCCGAGGCCTCGAGGATGAAAAATTTCGGATGCTCCGTTCTGATAAGTCGATAACCACATAGGCTTTCCTCCTTCTCTGCTGCTAGGCCGAATTGGACTCCGTCTGTAGAGTTGCCAGAGTAGATGGTGGGCGAGGTTTCGGAAGTCACCTTGATTCCTATCCCTTTGAAAAGAACGATATAATTTTCAAAATTATACCTGGATGGGGGTTCGGGTGTACAAAACATCGTGTTATCGTGCTGGTCAAGACATCGTTCCTGAGTGTATACACATGCCGTGCCTGTAGATAAATTCAATTTATTCTTCCCTTTGTCCGCGACCGCATTGAATTCACCAAAGTCAATCTCGAGCTTTGCAGTAACCACCACACTATCGCATTCCTGTCCCTGATCATTATATGCGGTGCCTTTACAATCTCCATTCGCGTTTAATTTTTCTACCACTGTTATAGATCGTCTATTAGTCGCGTTGTTCACTAATTCCGCTATTATCACTTCACGGTAGTTCAATTGTCCGAATTTTACCAAGTTCACACACATCTCCCGGCTGATAGCGGATATGCTGTTCCATACGAACTCGACATCTCATTACGCCAGTGTCTTCGTAGTCCACTCGCTGTAAAAGTTGAAATGTCACTTCCGAGTGATTGGTGTTGAGGGCCATGGACTCGCACTCTTGGACTCCTGTAGTTGCGTACGTCGTGATTTTGAGACGCAGGTATAACCGGTGATGGAAAAGGTAATAGGAAGGAAACAGACCAAAATGGAGGCTGCCAGCACATTTCCAAAATTCATGATGTTCCTAAACAAAGAAAAATACTTTAGACACTTATTGATTTGCCGGTCCGCTCTCTGGCTCGGACTCTTCTTCCGGATCGCTCATGCGAATGTGTCTTAACTTATTTGGATGAACAACACTTTTTAATATATTATTCGCTTCTTCGCGCTGCATTGATCGTTATTCCAATGTTTTATTTGATTTTACTATGTAACTTTGTTTGGGCGATTCATGCTACAATGATCCCCCCAACTTCCTACTGCAAAGCAAGAAGCTCGGACTTATTTTATGTTAGTTATAATTATATAAGAGATTTTAAGTCTTGAAATTCAAGGAATTTATTCTTATATAATTAGTTGGTTATTTGATATGATATGTTGCATTACCTTTTTCTCTGGTGAACGTCTTTGAAATAAATACACTGCTGCTGTTCCAAATAATGTCACTTCTATTTATTTATGAATTAAATAATGAATCTTTTAAAACGAATTAATACAAAGTCGTTAGTGCTTTACAAATAATTAAATCGATCTATTATGTAGATTTTTTATAAAATCCAGTTGATTTCGCGAATCAAATTAATTGAATTAACAAATCAAATTAACAAAATAATCAAGTTTCTCCGTAAAACGGAGCTCGTGATCTGTGCACGATTACTAGCGCGTATGGCGCGTTCTCTTTATTTATTGATCCTTTAATTTAGGTTAAAGGATTTTTAAACGCAAATTCACTGAAAAAACATTTTATCACTTTTTTTTAGCGAAGGGTGACGACGGGATTCCGCAAAGTGTGATTTCCAAAGCCCTTCCGGTTATAGGTCATCACATTGTTGACATTTTCAACGCCTTCCTCTCAAGTGGAATCTTCCCTGAATCTTGGAAGAAAGTTCACTTGGTGCCACTAAAAATATAATCCATTCCATCCGCGGTCGCGGACTTTCGTCCCATTGCCCTCTTGTGCTTTCTCTCTAAGGTTTTAAAGAAGATTGTGCATGAACAGATATCTGCTTATTTAAGTTCGAAGAAAATCCTCGATCCCTACCAATCTGATTTCCGCCAACATCACAGCACGCAAACAGCTCTCTTAAAACTGACGGAAGACATGCGGGCCGGTATAGATAACAAGAAACAGTTACTCACTAGCCTTAGGCTGTTCGATTTCAGCAAAGCGTTTGACACTATATCGCCATTTAAACTACTGCATAAACTTATCAGAATAGGGTTCTCCAAAGGGGCTATCCTGTGGATAAAATCGTATCTTTTAGGCCGTAATCAGAAAATGATTACGAAGTTTAATGGGAACTCAGAATGGCTCACAACCAATCTAGGCGTACCGCAAGGCTCCGTCTTGGGGCCCCTTCTGTTCAGTCTTTACATTAATGTCCTTCAGAGCGTTTTATCTTATCTTAATAATTCTATTTCTGATCTATCAACGAATAGTATCAAGCACTTGCTATATGCTGACGATCTGCAAATTTACACCCAAATCACCAAAGAGAGTACATGAGGGGCTGGAGCGCTTGTCTGCTGCAGCTAGAGCAGTGTCGGCGTGGGCCTTGGACGGTGCCCTGAGTCTGAATGTTGGGAAAACCAAAGCCATCATTTTCGGATCTGACCACAACGTCAACTTGGTAAAGAGTATGAATCTGCCTGGCATTGGAATTCGGGATGGTGTCTATGTTCCATTTGATGATACAGTAACAAACCTCGGTGTAGTAATGGATTCAAAATTAACATGGAAACCGCAAGTGGATGCAGTTAGCCGAAAGGTTAACAGAGCTCTTTATGGCCTCAAACTATTTCGATCCTGCACCACCGAGGCGTTATGCAAGCAGCTCGCAAGCGCTCTTGTCCTTTCTCATCTAGATTATTGCTCTCTGGTCTATCATGACGTAACAGCGGAGCTTCAGATTAGACTGCAAAGGTTACAGAATTCATGTGTGAGGTACGTATGCGGTGCTAGTAAGTATGAGCACATCAGCCCATATAGGAGTAAGCTTCAATGGCTCGACTTGAGAGGAAGAAGGGAGTATTTCGCCGCTATGCTGTTGTATAAAGTAATCAACATAGAACAGCCCGTATATCTATCGGCCCTTTTTAAAAAAAATAAAGCAAGAACCTCAGCCAGAACTGACTCCTCGGAACTCGAGATTCCT
>JAPYZO010019957.1:0-17311 GCA_030522905.1 Torymus flavipes | reverse complement strand
TCTATGGGGGTTTATAAATGAACATTGCATTGTATTAGTTTAGTTTGTATTTCTGTAACAATAACTCGTATCTGCGCTGCATGTTGAAAGTTTTTTTATTTTTAAATCTTTTCTCTTTTTTAATCTTACATAAATTATATGTTTCGGTATTACTATAATATATTTTAGAACTCAACTATAGAGATGTATGTAATCAGCGATATATATTATTTGTAAGATTTATCTTCCTAATACAAATGGAGTGTTCTACAAATGTCGAGATATATTTGCATGCCTATAACTCACACTGTGTTTTCAAAATCTATAATTTTCTCGTGTCCTTTTCTCGGTACACCATACATACGCATAATAGTCCAAGATTTATTGGTCAAGCTGGTTTGTGCGAATCCATTACGGGACTCCGGGTGATTTAGATGCTTTTTTGAGACGCTTGCATTTTTTGGACATAATTTACGTGAATTCTATTTATTTTCTAATTCTTAATGCTAATTAGACAATTTTCACATAATTCTTTCTTGTGGTTTTATGTGAAACATCATTAAAAGTGTCAGATCATTTTACAAATAAAAGAAAAATTTGGGTTGATATAACATGTCATTTTGTATCGGATATATTCAAAGGAGTCGTATTCTGCACATATCATATATTTAAACGACGTATTTTTCTATGTCATGAGTACAAACATATATACGTCTTCAGTGAAATTACCATAGAACACGGGTGTCAAAGAAAATTAAATTACGCATTCCAAAGACTCGCGGCAAAAACAGCAAAACAAATTCGTTTCTCGTCGAGACGACGTAATTCCCAAGGAACATCAATACACACGCGCGAATCAGGAAACGTTCCCGCTGAGAGCCGCTATTTGGCGCTCCGCGTGTCGAATCATCATTCGCCCACGCAGCAGCTATAACTTCAGCCGAAAGATTCGAGCTGCTCCTCGATATTCACGGTCACGTCGACTTTACACGCGCATGATGTCTCCGGTCGAAGGTGGAGCGGTTTCTTTCATAGCGCCTCTTCCTATTCAGAGCAAAACAAAGGATTTTGCCTACGCAGGATGATCAAAGTGTACACGCGGCTTTTTCGGGCACTCTTTTTTTGCTGCGGTCTGCGTTTTGAAGTGTCATTGTAAAGCGGAATCGACTGCCCCCGGGCACAGTTGCGATTTTGCATGGGAAAATTTTACCGTGATTTAACAGCTTTAATGTGAGTCATTGTGTCCCAAAGTTTTTGTCTTGACACTGATAAGTAGCAATTTTTTGTATTCTTTATAGTTTTAAGCCTGTGAAGAAATTCAAGTGATACTGTGTTGATACGTATTGCAAAGTAATTTGGATAAATCAAATTAAAAATTGACCCTCAGAAAACATTGAAAATGTTATTTATGATAATTAATGATTGGGTTGGATATGTAAAACAAACTATTTACAACAAATAGTATAGTACACACATTAATGATTGAACGTGCGTATGAATTATTAACGTTATTCATATAATTCTTTGATATGAATTACAAATACTATTGTACTTACAGAGTTTAAATTGAATTTCAAGTTAATTTATGAATATTGTAATTCAATTGTTTTGTATGTAAGTAACCAATTAATTATACAGAATTCATAAAATGAAACGTTTTGTATAATTCTTTATACATTAAGAAAATAACTAATTCCTTATTAAGAAAAGCAAGATCAATAAAATGTTATCTTACACGCGTAGAAAGTGTTGGACAGTTCGATTTCCAACTGCCTTAAACTTGATATCCGTCATATTTAACGGAACCGCTTCGCAACCCAGCTCGATTAATATTTACAGGAAAAACAAATAATTCATCACCGGGCCAGTAAATTAGACAGCCCGCGTTTAAGAGCGACTTTCACGTCCCCTCAAATCCTCGTCCGTTACTCTCTCGTCCGCGCCGCACATGTCACACGCCGTATATCCCACAGCCTCGAGAGCAAGTGACACTCACTTTTTCACGACCGAAAAAAAAGCACCGAAATATAAACGTATACGTTCCGCTTGTGTACGTATATCTCCCACTGATGAGCCTATTTACACACCGGCGCTCTCTATAATGACTATACGGCTACTGCAGCGCGCGTAGGCCATCATGCTCATTCGAAAAGACATTCAGGGCTTTCGAATATACACGCGTTTACTCAGAGCAAAACGACGATGTAATACCATAGATAAGAAACCTAGCGCTCAACCGCACGACATTCTTTTGCTTGCAGAGACGACGAGCGCGGAGACGAGGAAGAAGCAGAAGAAGAAGAAGGCAGCACGACAGCAGTAGCTCGTCTGAGAGAGGGAGGGAGAGAGAGAGAAAAGATGTCGTACACGAACCGCTTCCCGCCGACGAAGAACACGCGCTACCGTAGCAGCTGGGGCCCGTCCTCGGTCTCGGTGTTCCAGCGCGCGGACGTGCCGCGGCCCTCGCCCGAGGAGGAAGAGTACGCCGACTATTACCACGAACGGCTGCACTCGGCCCAGAGCCGACAGCTCATACCACTGCAGGAGGACCTCGCCGACTGGATCAATAAGACGATAAGTGAGTTCTCTTCCTGTACACATACTTTTTTTTAGCTTTTCTTTGCAACTTATTGTCTGCTGGTGTTGTAAGTTCATCTTTTTCTACTGCTTAAATTCAAAAATTGACAGTAATATCCGCTGGGATGCGTATATTAATAGAGTATATACAAATGACAGCATGAAAATTGAAAAGCCACAAGAAGGGTAAATTTCCGTGATATTAAACGGTCCAATTTCATACATTTGCGGTGGTATTTTCGAAAGTGACAGCACCGTAATGCTTCTATCATTGCACACGTCATGGGTATTTTAAAAGCCACACTTTCCCAAGATATTAATATATATATAAATGAAAAATAAAATATACAGTATCGGTATTTTTTTTGTATTTAATGACTATTTACGTAGCACTTTACGGAAGGGTAACGTAATATTTTACCGGTTCATTATGGGTAATAATTTGGGAACGGATATTAGGTGAAACACTTTTACTTCCTTAAATTACATACCTCTGTTCCTATTTATCTTAAGCGACAGATTCGTAATGAACCTTCGTTTCACAAGTTTTTGAGACGTTTCACTAGTAAGTTTAAAAATATAGCCAACTCAAATTAGGGGAAAGCAGGCATGTACTATTGAAATACTATTAGAATTGTTGAATGAAATACTGTCTCAAAAGTGACGGATTTCGTCGCATTATCACTGTGCAACTTGCTTTGTTTAACGACTTATTGTAGCAGATTTTAGTGTAAACCTCTTAACTACTTCATAAACTATTATCACAAAGTAGCTGCTATAATAAAGTATTTAAATTCTGGAATAAACTTTTTCCGTTATTGATTATTACATTATAAATTTAATCACGTTTTCAACCTCAATTTGTCACGTTTTATGACGGTTTCATTTATGATGTTCTTAAAATTATGGCTTCGTCGCTAAATATACCACAATGAGTGTCCATAATATTCACAACTTATTTAATTTCGTGTAAACCATTTTATTTAATTATTAAAATACAATAACAATGTTCATGGCAATATATTATGAATAGCTACTATCACAACGTAATGAAACCAAAATCATTTCATCCAACATTTCCCCTATTCAGAACGGACTATACTGCGCCATACCGCAACGGCTGGATTTTCGTGACGGATTCCGATAAGCGTGCTCCGCGTCTAGAAATTGCCATGCTTGATTTACGAGCCGGCGCAACTCGCTCTATAGCATCAGTATATTTGTCCAAATTATTCGCCTCTCTCTCTCGGTTTACCCTATACCCGCACACTCAGCAGGTACACTGCACACGCGGCCTATCCTTCGTCAAACATTAACCGCCAATGTGACTGCCGCTTCGCCAGCCACATTTTCGGGAAACGCGATCAATAAAGAAGCTGAAAGAGAGCGAATAATTTAATGAAAGTATCGCGCGTGTCTAGACGGATCGGATACAAAAAAACGTGGGCTTTGATACGTGATATATCAATACTGAATTAAGTGCAGCTGCGTGAGGTTTTCTTCGTACATATTTAGTCTTTAGTGCTTTTACATGCGCAGTCGTTTGAATATATAGGCGTAGTCATGTAAATGCGAAAGAGGTAATGGAAATAATACTTGCATAAACTAACATGCTTAGTATACATTTGCAAAAAGGATTTCTTTGGGCGCTTTCACTAACAATATTTTTATCTATTTAATCATCCAATTTTAAGAGTATTGAGCGTATTCACGTAAATTACTAAAAAAACAAATATTTTCAAACAAGTAACGAACATATTCTGCATTCGTTAGCGAAACAAGTAAATTAATTTTTCAGTGATGGAGTGAAAATGCATACCAGATTACCGGCACGCTAACTCTATGCTTAGCTCCATGTATTTATGCTTATCTGTAGCTATGCTTTATAATTCGAACATTTAGAACTAAATAGATGAGAAAGGGGAATACATAAATTTCATCGAAGGATATCCTTGAAAGAAACAAAAGAGTATAACCTAGATGGATGGCTATACTTAAACTACCCAGTGACACTAATTTGATAAAAATGTCAGTCTCTAGCTTTTGAAAAAAGTTATGAATGGTTCATCATACACAGCGAACAGTCTGTCCCTTTCAGCCCGTATAGTCATACACATATATTTTTTCACTTTGCCCTATTAACGAGGAAGCAGCTATAAATAGAGACACATTATCTTTATATGGGTTCATAAAGTTCAGTGAACGTTAAGTGCCATCATTTCTACCAATAAGGTTTGTCAATGATAAATTACAAAATGATAAACAATTATTAATATTCTAAAAAGTGTTTTTTTTTGTTGTTTAAATCCAATTTACAATATACAAACGTATAATATTGGCTATTGTTGATCAAATGAAACAAAGACAATAAGTCTCTCCGCGCAAGCTCGATACAAATTGCCGACCATTACGACATTCTCCCGACTCACGAGCATATAAACCTTTGCTTCCTGCGTCGCGGCGTTCGAGGAAGGAGCGAGAAAAAAACAGACAGCCTCTAATGAAAGCAATACCCTTAGCACGCGCGCACTACACTCGTATATACTCGAAACTCATCAGCTCGCGCTTGCAACCACTCGAAATTAACGATCGCACGTATAAGAAACGCATATCCGACTCGACGGCTCTGAAGGATCAGATGATCAATCGCACATTACGCGTATACTCTATACTCGTATGTGTGTGTACACTCACACACGTATATAGAGACAGCACATTCACCGCACGCGTAATAATATTGGATTGAGCGGGGGCCACTCAGCTCGGGCTTCATTTTCTCCTCGTATTTTTTTTTTTTGCCCTGGCGCAGGGGCTCGCCCTCCGCGCGCACACATGCACGTAGCTGCTCGCCAAGGCGTAATACGGTATAATGCACCTTCACGGTGCCCCATTCAGCGCACGCGTGCGCACGCCGGCCGTCCCATTCAACGATTCAGCGTTCACTGCTCCGCGTAACGCACGCATCCGTTTTGTCTTTTTTCGTCTCTCTCTCTCGTTCTCGCTCGTGTTGTATGTGTGTACACAAGTCTGCTGCGGGCTCTACTCCCTTCGGTCTCTCTCTCTCATGCTGGCACGCCGGCGAGAAGAGAGAACTCTCGTTAGTTATTTTTTCTTTTCTGGTTGTTTTGGCCCTTTAGAGGCCGCGTAATGCATTCGCGGTATTCTTTGTTGTTAACAAATTTTCGAGAAAATGTTCTCCCCTGAATTTCAGGATAATTCTTACTTACCTATATGGCTTTAATTTGAAAAGTTGTAAGAGGATTGCGCTACTTTAACTTTTGAATCTTGTGGTGAAATAAACATAAATGTTTTATGTTAAAAGGTTCCAGAAAAAAAAACGAACAGAATTAAGTGTTGCTATATATTCAAACTATATAAATATTTGAAGACTTAAACATTCTAGTGTTGGAAGAAAGTTTCATAAAAGCATCCTTCTCAGCACATTACTTTTATGAGAAGAGTAATTTAAGTTAAATTAGTAGGGTGATCAAAATGCTAATTTTAATTTCAGCTGAATATTCTGAATTTCTACAAAGTGTTATAAAATGTAAAAATAGATGAGGGGTTATATCCAATGAAAAATAACAGTTTCACTACAACTATTTATTTCAGCATCTCGAATTCTTTTGTTGTCACTTTCGTCTTTCCTTCGCCCGCGTCTCAATCTCTACTTTCGGAGTCACATTCGCCAGACATCCTTTTCCTCCTCCTCTCCTGCATTTCTCTTTCACTTCCGCGCCACTGGAGCCGCGCCGCCGACACCGCGGCGCGCCATCATGCCCACTTTGTCCCCGTCAGAAGCCGGCGTCTCGATCAGCCGTCATTCACGGCAATTTCGCATGGGAATCAGCGTCGACGCGCGCGTAACGATGATTCGCGCGGTCATCCCTCGGCGGGTTCTGCGCGCGCGGTGAAAGTTTATTTCCAATGCAGAACCGCGAGCGCGCGTGGTCTTCTAATTTAATCTGATTCTAATTAAGGCCCCGCGAATCTCGCTTTGCGAGCGCAGAGAGAAACTCGCGTGGGGCTGAGCCGCCGCGTCGTCTTGTTCGTTTTTCTCTTCGTGTTGTATTAAGGCTTTTATCGGATATAAAAGTAGCGTAATCTCGTGATCGCGGGGCGGGGGAACGTAACGAGCGATCGGAATAATTGGGTTATGAAGGCGAATCGTGTGGTGAATCCGTGCGGATTAGGGTTTTTAATAGGTGCTGGTTAGGTGCGAGCATATAATTTTCAGACTCAATGCAAAAATCACGTTTCAACCCCTAAAACGCATTATCTTTCATTATTAGATAATAGTCTGGTGTCGTTTTATACAAAATTACATAAACTGCAGAAGCGTTGCGAATAAAGTGTATAGATTACTGTAAAAAGCGCTTGCTTTCGCTTTCTTCCTCCCCGCAAGTCTTCCGGGAAAAGCGACTCCAATCGCCAGATCATGAAATCCATCACTTTCCTATACTAATGCTCGTCAGCCATATGCGTACAACAAACAGTATATACGTAACATCTGTTGAATATTTACGAATGGGGAGATGGAATCAAATGGTATTACATTTAAACTTAAAATGAACGTAGTGTTATCTGAGTTTTTTATTGCAAAGGCTATAAATAAGCGTAACTCATTAATTACTAACAGTTGCGTCTTAAGTAATTCCAATTATTTAAATCAAAGTCATCCTTAATGCATAATACACTACAACTCAAAAATTTACACCCGCCGTCAACTATATCCAACGCGAGAATAAAATTTGCAACGTGTATCCAATCAAATTACCTGTTCCTCTACCCTGTTTACTCCTGTAATTAATGCATGCTGCATTAAAGATTCATTTTTCACGCGCACACCTTCGCTCAGGCGCGGCAGTATGAAAATTCCGTATTGCGTGTTCGCATCTATATGCGATATTCGTTGCTGCCCGAAAACGCGCGTACCATAAGTTCAGCACTGTGCGCGCATCTGCTGCGAATGTGGGAAAGGATATTTGTGCGCGGCTTCCTCTCTTTCGGCGGCACCCCATTATGCACTCGCGCTTTCAACGACTGTAATAGGTGGTTCGTTCGTTTCGTGTATGATGCGTCCCTCTCTCCTTCTTTTCGGTGCCGAATCAGCCGGTCGTTTCCGCGAACGAGTCAATACAACGGAATTTTTTACGCGGTGGCGATCATAGTTAAGTGGGGCAAAATTTAATGGCAGCGATAATGGTGTGTGGATGTATACATGTAGGTGAAGCGATAAAATTCTTGTTGTGTAAGGTTACATAAGGTATAGGTTTACAGAATTTTATATTTTATGAATAATGTATATTATGAGTGCGGAAGTATAATTTCGAGGATAAACAATGTAGATATGTGTATTTTTAATGTTTTTTTTGATAGAAGAATATTTAAACTCTTGATTAAAGTTGGATAATTGTTTTTATTCATTCATCAACAGTTTATTGAATATTCTTGATAAATATAGTTTTATGAAATAAATAATTATTGATATGTCACATCGCATAATGAAATTAATATTTTAATTAATTTTTTAATTAATTTATTTGTTATACTTATCTACTTATCTAGTCAATAATATATTGATTGAGTTGTCAGATTTTAATATGAAATTGGATGTTGATCGGTAGTTATAAAAAATATGAAAATCTGCATTTATCGTATTTGCCTTTCTTAAGACATATAAAATTAAATCATTATGATAAGAGTCCTTTTACAATGAATATTTTTAAAAACATTAAGCAATTACATAATAGGTGATAAATAGTAAAATTAAGCGAATCATACGAATTAAGGTTTTCAATTATAGGTACATAAAAAAAATTTGTTCAAGGGTTACTTTAAATTGCCTTTCAGAATAATCTATGTACACGAACGGTTCATCGTACCTCACCCAACTTTTCACGAAGAAAATAAATGAATGCATGCATAACGAGCGTTTCAAAATATTCACGTGTAAGATATACGCAAACTTGTCGAAAGCGACGACGCGTCGGTGAAACTCTTATCGCGTTATTAGGTTACATGCGCACGCGAAGAGTCCGCCACTCGCGGGATCCAAAGGCATTCCGCGAACTCACTGCCTTTAAAACCAGGCTAGAGCCATAAAAAGTTTTTCTAGTTTCACTGGGCAACTTGACTCGAGGTTAATCGCACGTGCTAACTGCAATTCTTCGATGATTTTGGACTCGTCCCTTAGGCTTTGACGCAACGATGAACTTGTTTCAGCCGCGGATATAGGAGAGCGATAGAAAAAACCTGTCAGTTTTGTTTTTACATTAGAGCTCGCGATTGAATTCGCCCAATTATTCTGTTTACTGACCTGCTTACTGTTTATGATAACTTTGTAATGAATGATACTGATAAATATGTGTATATTTTAGCGAACTAAAGGCTAATAACAAAATTCGCCTCAAATACAGTATGAATATAGACCTTGTCCAGTATGCTAAAACATTCGAGTAAAAATAAAAATTTTCGACATTCTACAGCCCACTTGCTCCTTCTATGTTTATTCACGTATGGCATGTACCCGCAGGTATCCATTACGATCTAAAAATACAGCACACTGCGTTTACCTCCTTAAAGTCGGCAATACGGTAGTTCGGGCACGTTTAACAAAAAGAGCCGGACGCGAGCAACTACAACCCCGCGCACGCGGCGTGCTGTAGATTCAGATACACCGCGGAAAAGACAAAGAAACTCGCGGCTGCTGCTCGCTTGCGCAGGAGACGCGAAAAATTACGAGCTCGGGAAAAACAACCGATAGTTTCTTCGCTAAAGTCTTTGAAATTCGAAAAATCGGCCCCGTTCACGAGAGCACGACACAGTGGCGCGGCAATATTGTCGCGCGCGCGACAGCTGGGATACGCGCGGCATTTTCATGGCCCCGCGTGTACCGTTGCGCTACTCTCGTTCATTCTCATCCTCCGTGCGGAGTCTTTTCGGATCTCCCTTTGTCTCTCTCTCTCTCTCTCTCACCTATGCTCAGAGAGGGAAAAACTGCACGGAATACACCACCACAGGAAGATCTACTAAACTGCGGCCAAGTGTCGTTTTGCTCTCTCTGCAGCGCGCTGCGACAACGACTCGACAACATTTATAGTACAGTCGTCGTTGCGCTGCTACCCTAATACGGTGGCCATCCGTGTTTGCATAAATAAATAAATAAAATGGAGTCCGTCGGTTTATCGTCCGCGCAGATGCATCTCTGGCGCGCGATGCGGCCGGCGATTGCGAGCTTGAGATCGTGCCCATTATATGCAGCAGATAAAAGGCGCGCGCGAGAGAAAATGCAGCTCTTAGTTCGATCTACTACTACTGCTACCGTGTGTGTATGCTCGAGAAGACAATCGCGCTACCTTCGTGCGGAATTCAAACGTGCGCGCGCTTTTCACGTCTCTAGCGCCTTCTGTTTTCAGAGATAGGCCCTCGCGGGCGTTCACGAGAGACGAAGAGAGAAAGAGCGCGCACGGATCGAGCTACTCTGAATATGCTTTATTTTAATGAGCATTGACGACGCTGTTTTGAATACCGGTTCGTTGACTCCGATCGTGTTCACGTAATTCTCCCGGCGCGGCCGGCGCTGCTCGTGACTCTCGATATATAGTTCCGAATTTTCTTGCCCCCCAGCTGTACTGGAATAATCATTTTTAATTCATGCGCAAAGGTATATAGTCAGTGATTGCAAAATCTACTTTGCGGTGTTGCTATTGACGATCAGATTTTTCGTGATCGCTGCGCTGACGTATTAATAAATTCAAAAGGCCTTTAATATACTGTTTGTCCTATATTGAAAAGTAAAAGTTTTAGAATATCATATACAACACGTTCGAAAACTTATCTATACCTTAGATCGTCCAAGTTACAGTTACATTCTGTAATCGCGGATTAACATACAAAAGGAGATTACAATTGAAATTCATATAATTCAAATTTACAATATATATAAAAGTTTTTATTTTAATTTAATTTTTGAGATATTAGAATACAATAGAAGAGATTTTGGCTTAATAGGCTATAGCCTAACGGCATCTCTGTATAGAGAAATAGGGATATATACGCGAGCGCACGATTAAGAATCTAAAAACGAAAGGGCATAAAAATCTATATCCATAATGGTACAATTACAGTGATA
This sequence comes from Torymus flavipes, assembly GCA_030522905.1. Lineage (NCBI taxonomy): Eukaryota > Metazoa > Arthropoda > Insecta > Hymenoptera > Torymidae > Torymus > Torymus flavipes. Next base: position 6,621 of record JAPYZO010019957.1, on the reverse strand, counting down.
AATTATTTTTTGAAAGTCAAAGGTTTCGTGGGCCGCGCGCGCGCTCGTGTCTTCGGATATACACGACATCGTATAATATAACCGTGTTGTTGTTGTTTAATCGATCTCAAATTATCCTTGCCCCGGCGGAACGATCTCTGTCTCTCGGCGCTTCCGTGTACAAGGATATTACACGCCGGGACACATCCAGCAAGAGATTATCCGCTGCGATGGCTCGTGCGCGCCGCGGAGAAAACTCGCGCCCGCCTGCAAGGAATGGGAGAAGAAACGCGAGGCGCCGGAAGGCCTTGACGTGACTTATACATTCGGCGTAAATATGAGTAGGTATCGATTTAACAGTCTTAAAAAACACGTAATGCAGTGCCAAGCGGCGACGAGGCGACTGCTGCCCTACATATATATATCTCTTTTTCTTTCTCCCAGCCGCGCGACTGTATATAAAAAGTGCCGGGTCACACGCGCAGTATTGCCATTAGAGCCCGCCGATTTCAGCCGCATAGCGACGAATTATTATCCGCTCTCATCGGTCCGCCCCGCACGTGTATACACCCATATCTTAAGTGTGCATGCCTGTATATATACGCTCATGGGAGACAGTCGTCAGCGACTCTTTGACATACTGCCGTGCTGCTGTCGGTGTGTGTGTGTATATGTGTATATATGAGAGGCGGCGTGTTATCCGCGGGCTCGATCGCGCTCGCGTGCGAATGCCTCGCGCTGTGAGAAGTACCTTTTTAATGAATGGAGCAGCGCGGCTGTGTATCGACGGCCGAGTGTAACGATTATCCGTGGCGCCGACAAAGGGGCTTCTTTCGCAAGTAGACGTGCCGCGCAACGCGGGCTCTTTCTATGGCTTTTTCGCTCGATTTTTGCGCGGGGACTGCTTTTCGGAGACGGCTGCCCGTGAGAAGTTGGGCGGGATATAGAACGGTTGTTTCGATTTCGGCTGGGATCTGACGAAATAATCGAAGGATGATTAATTGTCTTTGGAACGAATGTGTGTGAATCTGTCGTATACGATAGGGTCTTGGATATACGTTTACGTATACTTGCAGTAAATTGAATACCTGTGTCGCAAAACATGTTTATAATACTTATTTTCACAATTATAAGGCGTTGCCTTTGACGAAGTAAGATATATAAACACGACATTTTGTGTATATGTAACCATAAAGTATTTAAAGATTAAAAATTTTCATAAACTTCATATATTTTATGATTCATAATTATTATCATAAATAAAGCTTGCAAATAATTTTAATTTAACTTTTAGTTCATTGGCATCGACATACCCCCGAGGGTAAACTGTTTGCATGTGACTCACGCGGTATCGATTTCAATGACTAATCCAGCCAGAGCAGATAAATTATTTAACAAACCATACCACGCGTATATTACATTTACGCGATTCTTATATGTAAAAATATTATTTATAATCCACGGTAAAGCTATATCACAGGTATAACTTTTCAAAGTTTACCTCCTTCCAATGTCATTGCCATTCGCCATTATTCGCCATTCGAATTAAGTCAGCAATACAAACAGCAAGACACGCGCTAGCCCATCCGTATCACGCTTATGGTAATACGTCTCGACGTGTGTATGCGCCGCCGTCTGTGCTGTGGGGGGATACACTCGCTGCCTTCTGCAACTACTGCATGCGGAGCGTAGTCTGACTCACCGGAAGTAACTCGGCCCACCCCTCTACTTCCCTTTTCGCGTCCTTTGCCTCTCGCTCCCTTCGCTGGGGTCCTAAGCTCGCGATGCACAACGCCTTGTCTGTCTGTGTGTGTAATACGCGCGCGCCTTTTTTCCGCTGCTACGACGCGGGTGCACACAGAGAGCCTCGTTGAACAAATATTTTTGCACTTCCACGCCTCGCGCGCCCGCGCATCTTATTGCTGGGGAGTTATGGCCGTCGGGATGTGGCGTTTGAAGGCTCATCCGCGCGGCTGTGAAACTAAACATCCTGGGAGCGTCGTTTTTCTTGCGGTTATCGAGAAATGTGTTATTTTTGCGCGAGTGCGAGTCGGCTTTTTACGCACTACAGTTCCTGGATCGTAATAATGAAAAATAAGCTTTACGACTATACTAAATATATCGGGTGTGTTTTGTTTTTTAAACTGCATGTTAATCTTTGTCTTAAGTCATAATAATTAAATTGTTGTAATATAAAGTCCAAGATATCATAGGCTCAAATTGTCATTAATTAATTAAGAAAAATGATTACTTGTAAATAAAATACTATTACAGACATAGATCAATAACAAACAAAACTTTTACGCATCGGAATACGCAGTATACTTTGTCCCGGCAAGTTCCCCGAAGGAAAACCTCGTAAAGGAAAATTTAATGTAGCATATACACACGCACACGACGTACGATACAGCTTTGACGAAAGGGGCGGCCGTTTTTGGCAAGCCTCGCGCGGCGAAAGTTACAAGGGCTTTACGGCCGCGAGGAAGCCCATGAGAAGTCTCCAATAAGTTCCCTCTCAATCGCGCCGCGTCGACAGAGCTGCGCGCGCGCGTGCCGCACACATGCGCGCCGCCGAGGATTTATGGGCCTCACCGAGCTCTATTGCATCACTCGCTTCTTTATGCTCTCGCGCCACCCGTTTGAAAACCTTCTTCCGCGCGCGCTGCACGTGCGCAAGTCGAGTCTGCGCGTATAGGCATTTGACAATCCAGTCGAGCGAGCGCCACCACCCGCATTCCCGCTTTTCATTTGCACGCGTATATATATTATGTGCTCTGATTTGTTTTCTATGCGTTGCCGATATACCGTTGTGTAAATGATTTATCGGCTTGATGAAAATGAATGTAGACTACGATATCAACTCGAAGCGATTTTCAAATTTATTTTGTTTCGTTTTATATTTAAATAAATATTAATTGATATAATGTTATCCGAAGCTTTTTTAACCAAATAGTAAAATATACAGTATAATTATATTTATCACGAAATAATATAACGCATTTGTTTATTTGTTTTCTAATAAGCTAAAAACGCATATTAAATATATTGTCTTTGGAAAAAAACGCGATTTCTCACTAAAAGCTAATAGCACTCACTACATTTGCCATGACATTCTCCATAATAGAGTATGATTAGCAACCGAGAGCGCAGTCCGCATTACGACATATTGCCGCGGTATCAATTACGAGAAAGTGCAAGCGGCAAAGGCAAAGCTCGAGAGGATAGCTCTCTCCGGTATTTACGAGTTTACGCGCGGCTTGACAGGTGTGTCAATTTTATTTTCGACGCCTCCTCGCGCGGAATCATACAGCCGCGAATCGCGTACACAATACAGCTACGCCGTGCATGCAGGCAGGCAGGAGGTCATCCGTGTATCGAATACCTGACCGCTGCATGTGAGGCGAGTAACTACCGCATGCTATACACTTGTGCTCTATGGTCTCTCTCTCTCTCTCTCGGAGACCTAAATTTTCCAGCCCCTCGACAGCCAAATTACTTCCTCTCAAATCTGTGCATGTGGTAGGTACCGCGCACGTGGAAGCTCTTCTACTTTGTGTTTCTCGGGTACTTGCTCTTACGGCTGGCCGACGTTGCTGTAAATATAGATGAAGCAGAGTCCCTTCAAAGTGGTACAGAATTAAAGTGTACAATTCTATTTTCACTATTCTATTACAAAGCACGTGAAAATGGGCGATAATAAAAATACAATTTGGTGTAAAATTCGTTTCACATTAGTCATGCCGCATACAAAAATTTGGATAGTCATTAAATTGTGGATGAGAGTGTCGGCTAAAAATACGGATGAAAAAAACTTTCCTGCGGTAACTTAGAAGAAAATTATTGGAACTGTCTCAAGGCTGAACTATAGTAAGTACACTGCATCGTTGATTTTTTGCCGTAAAACCCGCAGTATACTTTCACAGATTTCTCGCTGAAAAAAGCATCGACTGTCACCGCTGGAACGGAAGTGCAAATTGAACAAACCGCATGATTAGTCAATCTACAAATGTTTTGTTTCGTATACTTTGTCAATTCCTACCTATAATGAAACACCATCGAATGACATTTTTTTTCATACGATTACAAACCAAAACTATTACTTTAGCAACATTATTATCTTTTATTATTTTGTCTTTTGTGAGTAACAAAAACTATACGCTACCTGCACGCTATAATATTATGTCAAATCATTAAACAACAGTAAAAACTTTGATGCTTCATTTAAAGTTACAAATAGATAATTAGTTTCTCCTTCTATACGCCGCACACTCTGTACCAACGCAATTGAATTTGAGCTCTCCTCGCGCGAACAATGGCAGATAAGGCTCTCCTATATATATGCGCGCTGGCGCTCGCGCTTCGTCGTCGTCGTCCGTAAGTAGTGTGTATATAGTTCCGGGTGACCGAGATCACGATCCTGCGCTCGCGCTCCTCCCGCAAAACGAAATCGTAAATACGTGCGCGCGCGTATATAAGTTATTGCGGCGCGGTGGTGTCCCACGAAAGGGGCCACACGAGCGGCGGCGGTCCGCGAGAACAATAAATACGGGGCACATCCCATAAAGCGTTATCACGCGTTTCGCCATCGTGATCCATTGTGTCGGATAGATTTGCACGCGTGTAGAGAGAGTGTCGTGGGTACGGGATGCGAATATGGGTTCGGTGCAGCATAGGAGGCTTGGCCAATGCCGATGGAGATTGGTAAGCGGTTCTTGACTTTGTATTGGTCCCTGAGATATTGCCGCGGCTGAATGGGACGTGTCAAAACGAGACTTTCGAATTTACTTGACGAATTGAGTGTTAAATACATGGCTTTATAATTACAAAAAGAAAAAGAATTTTTGCGTCTTGCAAAATCAAATATACTTGTAGTTTGCTGCTGTAAGTTGAAAATACATATTAATTTTATCAAAAGAAAACAGGCTCTAGCACTAAAGCAACACTTTCCCACGTCAGAGCACTGCTGTCAAGTTCGGTGCTGCTGACCTTTCGTACAGTTTAAAAGTAAGAGTTCAAACGAATGTATACACGTGTGGGGAGGGTTTAATACTAGTTGTTGAACAGTTTCAAATGTATAATCATTCTGGCAGTTAAATTATATCATGCGGACATTAATAGGAGATAATAAGTGCTTGTATATGAACCAGTAATGTTCAAAGAACCGTGAAAGTCGATATTATATAATTAACATACTTTGTTGAATTACCTTCCTGCAGTGCCTATAAAAACATTTTTGTTGATTTAGAAATAAAAAAGATTGCACGGTAGCGCATAAATTTTCGTCAAGTGCTTAATTCACCCTCATGAAATTCGCATATGTATAATTCCAAGCGCGCCTCGAGCTTTTTCTGCTGCTATAGTATAAGCAGAAAGCCAACCTTTCGCCACTACGGGCCACTTCTAAACTTTTTTCATCCCAGAGTACACATACTTACACAGCGCGCTGAGAATTTTTCGCGCATAATACCAGCGGGCGCCAGCCCGCACCCGCTATATACCTCTCGCGCGCAGCCGGAAAAATCTCGGAGAGCCGGCTCTCGAGTTTGTTAGACGGCTATTATTTAGAGCGGCGCGCGGCGCGATGGGCTTTGCCCCTCTAGTTAGACGCGCGCGCGACAAAAGCCGGAGCCAAGATTTTTCCCGATGCCGAAGCAACCCCATTGTTGCTGCTCTCCCGGGTCAAGTCACGAGAGAGAAAGAGAGGCTGCTGCTGCTGCTGGCTTCTCATTACCATTCGTATCTGAACTGCTCTATCGAGTAGCAGCGCGGCGCGAGCCAGCCTAGTTCCTATTTCCCATCACGTATTTACCCCGGGAGCTGCCGAGTGCTAGTGTGTAGCTGCAGCTAAGGTAAAAGGGAGAGAGAGATAGAACGGGTACGGAGCCAGGAACAGCTGCGCGCACGCCGCTACTGCGCTGCTCTCGTTTTCCTTGCGGCTTTTCCTTTTGGGCGCGAGGGACAATCGGCAGAACTACCGCTTAATTCACGAGCCGAAGTGGCCTGCTTGAGATCTGTTGATGTAACGGTGCGCATAAACCGTGCGATTGTGAATTTTCGGTTAGGACATACCGAAACTACTGTCGTGATTTCGGATTTTTTTTGTCATTGTCCTGTTATTCATTGAAATGTATAGATCAGAAGCGTGTTTTTTTTTAATTTTTTTTTCTATATTAATTGTTCAAATTTTAATTCTAATAAAAATAGCTCATGGTTTATTAAGTGAAAGATTGTAATTTATAATTACATGATTTATTGTAATTTATAATTACATGATTTTATAGAATTTTCGAAGTAATAATGTTAGTAATGCAACAAAAATTTACTTTAACAATATTAAAACTTATATTCTTTTTACAAGGGATTTCTCTACTCTTTTTGTTTATATAATGAAAATTGAAACCATAATCAACTATAAAACCTTAACTTGATGATGATGAATATGAAAATCAAACTTGCATAAGGAAATTTATCGTATATGAAATTTATACGTATAAAATTAGAAAAAAAAATTCATAGAAAAAGATATACTTACTTCCCCATCGCTTGCATCTTTAATGACCGAATGCTAAAATTATCAACACCCATGAAATATACAAACTCACTACTTTCGTTTTTCTAATATCTTCCTAAGCTACTTGTCGT
>JAPYZO010019935.1:0-10607 GCA_030522905.1 Torymus flavipes | reverse complement strand
TGCAAAAATAAAAAAATTTATCGTAACAATTTTCTTATTGTTTTATCAAACTTTCATTCGAATTTTCCAAATAAAATTATTCATCATGTTAAACTCGGTCTTAATTGAAAGAATTTATTTTCACACCAAAGCTGGTCTTTCATACGTTGACACCTAAAATATATATAATATTCTCAACTTTCGCCACTAAAACTCAACCATAACTCTGTTTCTTCTAAACAGGAGGTGAGGTGACCACCCTGAAAGCATACTGTGGAGGTTCGACTGCGATCTCGCGGGTGAGCCGGACGTGGTGATATCACCGGCGCCGCTGGTGCCACCGCCCCCGCCACCCCCGCCACCGCCGCTCTCGGCCACCGTCTCGCGCACGACGACGCTCTGACCGATCCTCGAGGAGGCCCCGACTGGTGTACCTCCTCCACTGCCCCGCGAACACCACCATCACCTGCATCACCTGTACCGCAAGGAGTCAATCCTTTAGCCACCGCCCATCACGGACCAATAAATAAGCCGCTGCCCGCCAGCCCCGATAGACTCTCGACAGACCAAATGATCTCGTTTTTATTACAAAATGGACTAACTGAACGTATATAACAGGTGTTTCTCCAAGATTTGTGCGTCGTTGAGATTTATACATACCTATATCGGCTTATCGGATATCTCCTCAGTTTTGATATGAACACATGACGCGCACGACATGATATTATTGTAATAAACATATCAACGGTTCAGTGACAATGTAGAGTAGATAAAGATGCAGCAGCAGCAGCAGCAGTTTTTTCAATGCAGATATGTAACTGTAAAAGTTTGATACACCACGGTTTTGGTTTGATAAATAGTCGACTTTATAGAGGAATAACAAAAACAAAAAGAAATGACAAAAAATAATAAAAACATTTAGAAGTGATACGGAAGCGAGAAATTTCAAAGAGACACAAATCTACAGATCGAACGTGAATAATACTGTACGCGGACCACTTTTAACACGGCACGTGGCCGGCGTGCACGCACCGTCACCCCCCACCCGACACATACACACTGCACGTGTAATACTTAATAATGATAAAATACTATACCAGAGCGTTGATGCACGGCGAGAAAAAGACTGTTCCATAGTCTCTGTAGAAGGAAGGAAGGAAGAAGAGGAGTAAGAGAAAAAAAGGATTGTATTTCAATGTACCTCACGATACAATATTGTATATTGTGTGGTTATACATGTAAATATGCTCTGTATTATAGGCGCTTGCATTGCGTGATTGCAACACGATATATAGGTGAGGATGTTAGTTCGTGCCAACATTGGTATATATATATATATATAAATATAAATATATATAGATAGACGACTTTTTTATGAAGCGATCGAGAGGCCATGCAATTGTAAAAAGTTATACAGATGAAAACGAGACAAATATTCTTGATAAAGCGAGTAATTGTGTAACTATATATAAACATCCATTTGTGAAGTAGACCCGCGGATATTTCGTCATTATACATATTATATGTAGGTATATTCCAGCCGAGTTGTTAAAGATTTTTTGTATATTTGAAGATATGTATAATGCAAAGTCTTAAATACTTGTTTGAGAATTTATTTATGAAACTTTGACTGTTTGTTGCAGTGAGAAGATTTATTATTGCGGTCGAGACGCGAACTTTCATTGTTGATTGTTATATTATAGTTATTGTAACCCCCCCTCGATTATAAAAAGTTTTATTAACGATGTTTTAGATAAGTTGACAACAAAAAATAGAACGCGTTCAAAGTTTTTTCAGGAAAAAAAAAGTTGTTTCTTTTTTCCAAACACAGTGGAAATTTCCATAAAACTTAAAGTTCTTTGGCACCGTGTATGCGAGGACAACGCATGCGTAACAAAGAAATGTTGTATAATAAAAGACAAAATAAAAAAGAGAAACAAAAGTAACACCACTTCGACAGGGCTTGAACGTTATGATTCTCGACAATGTTAATATCGATAAATTCTGAATTCACACACCGAAAACGTATAGGATACCACTAGAAGTCTTATATAATATTTGATATGTCCGTAAGATTGTCCCTCGTCGTATTTGAGATCGTCCAACTTTAACGCGTGCACGTTTTGATGTAACACGTGGCTCGAAACACACCGAAATGTAATTACATGATATGGAAAAATGAAGAAAAAAAGTCACTAATATGTAAGATGTAAAAATGTAAATGACAAGTGCGATTGTTTATAAATCCATATGAGCAATTTGGACATTTTTTTAAATGTAAAATTACAGTTCAAATAAACGACCCACATTTTTAATGAATAAGTCTTCATTTTAACCTTTCATATATGATTGTAGTATTATTTTAGCATTGTTATATGGTTAATTCTTATTGCATTTATTATATTTTCAAGTTATTTAATTTGTTAACTTGGTTATAATTACGTTTAAAACATATAACACTGAAGATAACGAACTGTTTTGCTATGTATTGCACATGGAAAACAAAATTTGACAAAAATCTCTACTTATATAACACCATTTGTTGATATAGTAACTTATTTGCTATTGTAAAGTATAATATATAATTATTTTATTTATTTTATTATCTTATTATTTTAATAATTTACCATTAAAACTTGGACTTTTTCATGCTATGAGATATTATTCTTGTTACTGTTACTAATTGATGTCGATTATTTTTTTTTTATTGCAAATATTAATATATTTTTTTTTTTCATGTAACTTTTGACATCAATAATGCTATATTTCATATTGGTTTCAATAATCACAGCTTATCTTTTTCTTCAGCGTAGCAATTTAGCAACAACACTTCGAAATAAGGTATATGGGGTACAAAAAAAGAACAAATCACCAGATTATGTTTAAATCATTCTTTGGAGTGTTTTTATGTATATAAACTATTCAAAGTACAAAATTTACAAAGGAAAAAGAAAAACTGTAGTGTGTAGGTGTGTACAATAAAGTTTCGCGTATATAATACAATACAACTCGCGTCGCAAAATATCAATATGTTGTGTATAATCCATCGTGTAGGTGTATTATTGCTTATATATTACAACTAGCAGGTGCCAGAGACGTCATCGCTTAGTGGCGTCTGAAGGCGTTCTGCTGCTGCTGCTGCTGGGGCTGGTACTCAGGCTGGGGGTGCGCCGCGATGTATTCGAGCGACCTCTGGATGGCCTCGGGGATAGCGGGTGCGACGGGGAGATGAGCGCCCTGGGGCTGGAATCCGTTCTCGTCAGCGACGTACTGGACCTGGATGGGGGTGCCATCGGGAGCGGTGTACTGGAATGATCCCTGGGCGGCGACTGCGTTGCCTTCCTCGACTGCGTTGCCTTCCTCACCGGCTACGCGGGGAGAGCCATTCTCGGAGGCGGCGATGCCGTTCTCGGTCTCGTAGCTGTACGAGTACGAGCCCTCGGGCGAGATGTCGGAGGCCTGACGAAGGATGGCAATGGGTTGTTGCTGCTGGGCAGCGGCGACGGCCACGAGGGCGAGGGCGGCAATCTGTAATATTCAAAAAGATCGGTTAGAGTGTATATGGTATTATAAATGGTGAAAGAGATAGTAAACAAATTATAGGATATTCAAGTGCCCAAAACGTTTCGTAATGGTTACTATTCACGTATTCAATTTCGTCTAGTGTATATATAACGTTATATGTTTGATAAATGATTCTAACACTAGGATAGAGTTAATGAAGATGAAATTGAATCCAAAGCGTATAATGATTCTATTTGACAACTGTATAATTACAAGATGAACAAATTAAACGTCTAGTTAAAAGTAAAATAGTAATGAAAGAAGTGAACTCACGATGAATTTCATGTTGTCGAGTGAGGAGTTGTACTGATGAGTCAGTTAGGATTGAGACTAGGAATCGATGACGATTGTGAGATGAGCAGGCAGAACCGACGAATTTATACTCGACGCCGGTAGGGAAGGACCCCACTTTCGACTCTCTCGGCGATTTTTTTCCGTCTCTCTCGCTCTCTCGCTCCGCGCCCATCGAGAGATAAAACGAAAAGAGCAAAGATGATGCAAAGAAATAAAGGCGAGAACGAGTTCCTTCTATATCTCCATCTCTGTCTCTTTCTCTCGAGAGAGATCTTCCTCGCACGTGTGCAACGTTATAGCAGGAGGAGGAGAGGGGCTAGGTAGTCGTCGCGAGGTCTTCTGCCGAAATTCATCTGTCGTCATGACCTTTCGCCGGCTCGGCTCCTCTTCGTTGTATAATCGCGCGCTGGGCGGCCTTCCGTATAGGCACAGGCATATAGAGGTGCTGCTCTAGGGTATAACGCGAGATTCGTCGGGTCGAAGAAGAAAAAAAAAGGCGACGGGATGCGCGGTTGTTGCGTGTGTCGCGAAGGATTTCGAATTCGCAAGATTGTCTAGATATATTTCGGCGGATCCTTGGTAATAGTATCCTACTATAATGAGAGGTAGTCTTTCTTGTATGAAAGTGAGTAAAGAAGTTGGCTGATGGGTTTGAATGAAATTGAAATTAACGAATTTTAGGAAAAATTTGGGTGGCAGATTAATTTTTAGTATAGGTGTGTGATCGTTTGAAAAGACCGCAAATACGTGAAACCATTATGATACTATGAGTAAAGTTTCGCAATATCAGAAAATAAAAATTAGTTAAACCGTTAAATTGTTAATTATTGCAAAACTATAAATGTAAATGTATTTTATGTACTTAAGATTTAACATAAATTTAGAAGCAACAAAAAAACTTGATTACGTCAAACGAAAATTCAGTTTCTGATAATTAACAGAAAATAGAATATACAATAATGTGATGTTTCAATATCGCTTTATTATGGCTTTATATTATATGTGATGTTTCAATTTACTTTATTATGGTCAGTAAAAAATTCATTTGAAAACTTAGCTTTAAGGTTGTACGCGTGATAAAGTTTTATAATAGGGCATATGATTCCCGAGTGTCTAGACTTCCAAAATCGTAGTAAGGAAAATCTCCATGAAGATTAAACCAGTAATGGGATTCATCCGACATAAATAAGAGGAATTATATATATGACTTTATGAGACTTCCGCGTCTCGTTATAAAAATACTTGGTGATTCGAAAAAATGATGTAAGAGCTCTGATTTTGTTACAATTTCACCACATGGTGCTACATGTTATCCAACAGAAACAAACATTAATTAAACTTGAAAATAAATTAGTACAGTTTATTTTTTATGCAATTTTACATTATTGTGTATTTTTATAACTGTAGAGTAATACAAAACTTTTGTAAAATACCACGAAGCCTAACATATGTTAATGTTAATTAGTTGACTTTGAAAAAATTTATAGTTATAGAGATTTTTTTGGCTACAGTAATTTATCTATGAGGAAACACTGTTTACTATAAATTGAGGTAATTTAATTGCATATTAGCGAGACAAAAGTATCGAAAAATGCCAATTTCTCTCCAAGACCATTCAATTATACATTTTCGAAATATCCTGAAATCACATTTAATTTTTCTTTTGTTCAATATCAATCAAATCTTATTGTTCATAAATTTATATAAAAATCAGTCGTATCTCACGGTGATAATACTACTTAATCAGCATGCAAACGCTTCAATTTATGCAATAATGAACACATTCAACGTTCACAATCATGACGTTTTCTAGCCACATATATATTTCGGCTGGCAGATTGTTGTAAGTTTTCTCGTGAGATAAAAAAAAGGCCAGCTTCATAATGAGTCTTGAGATTTATTTTATACGATTGGCCTTAGACGCGTGGATTATTAGCATGAAATAAAAATTTACATTAATGTAAGAAAAATTCTATTTAAAATCTCACAGCTTAATAAAGCATCAAAGTCATGAGCGAGACGTATAGGAATGTTATTATTTTAGAATTTTTAACTTCTCACGTGTATATCTGACATCATACTACCCAAGGAAAAATAATACCATTTCTAAATATATCATTTATGTGTACTCTAATAAAAACATATTTTTCAATAAAATTTCAATAAAAAATCATTATATCAAACAAAGTTCGTATGGAATATGATTTAAAAAAACAAAAAATGAAAAGTTGTATCACATTGCATCAAGGGGATGCTAATTATCCATTAAAGTACGTGTACAGGTATAACACTCTGGATCTTTAATGAAATGCTGATGGTTACGTTTCAGTGGGAGAAGCACATCAATCCAGAGGCGATTGCAAAGAAGGCGCCAGAACATATTACTTTCTCCTACACGAGCTTCCTAAGCTCTATCAAATTTTGGATTGCGGCGCGGCATATAATATATTACAAATTATAAATGTATGCTGTAGGTTCCCAAAATTTCTCTCAATTTTCAGCTTTTGTGTAAGATGAAATCATTGACCCGGTTTGCAAAACTTTTAAATGTTTAGTGAATTCTTCGAATAAAAGTCGTTTGACCAATAACTTTCTTCCAACATTAGCAAATATAATTTTATAGTTTCGACTGTATATACTTCTACTATATATGTATAGAGTATAGCTATACGATTCTATTAACCCGCTTTTAAACCTTTTAAATTGAAAAAAAATTTGTATTTCATATTTTTAGTCAAAAATAATAATTAAAATGCATACTGTAAAAACTAGTAATTTCATTCAAAATTCGTTACATATACCCGGTCTCTAAATTAAATTCAGTCAGGCACTGTCGAAATAGCGTACATGCACTCTTAAATAGCGTATATACATTACTGATAATTCAGTGCATGAACTATTTCGACAGTGCCCGACTTTACACTCTAAAATAGTGATTTTCCACTAAATTTAATTTAGAGAGCGTACCTTCAACCGCTTCGAAAATTGTTCTTTATTCTTACATAACTTTCTTATCCACAATTTATCTCTACACCTATAAAGACCATACAATCGTTTAATGTCAATACCATCACATCTCGTTCTAAATACTATAACCATTCATCATCGCTATCTTCAACCCACTCTAATTATCTCTTGTCGGTGCATTGTCAAAATTTTGCAAGTAATCGCGCTCAATGTTTCAACCATACATTGCTTCAGATCCAATTACCTACAGGTCTGAAGCCCGCGTCAATAAGACGACTCCGCACAAAGAGAGTCGTCCTCGTCATCTATACGAGACAGAGAGAGAGAGAAAGAGAGATTACGGGCTGGGCGGCGTGAAAATGGTATCACGTAATGGTCCCTTAATCCCAAAGATCAATTCGCCATTCGTCAAACGTGAAAGTGTCTCTCTATGTGTGAGTATTATAGAGGTGAGAGTACCATCACCGGGCGTACGGCTTAGCCGCTGCTGCTGCTGACGGGCAGACGAGCAGCTGGCTACTGCGGCTACTCGCCGTCGATCAGTATAAATACGAACGGAGACCTTTCGGAGCATCAGCAGTCAGCTAAAAACTGTACAAGCATCAACATGAAATTCCTCGTAAGTCTCGCTTGCTTTTGGTTTTTTTCTCTCTTTTTTTTCAAACGTTTTTCGAGTATCATAGGTTTAATTTTTTATAATGATTCTCAAGCTGCTTTTTTTTTAATAGGGCTTTATACGTAGCTTTCTAAAATTATACAAATAATAAAAAAATTTACAATTCAAATGTTTCCTTTTTAAAATTAAAACTTCTAAATAGTAAAAAAGCAATTTCATACCAATACAAAGCATTTATTTATTTAATAAGCAAATAACTAATCCACGAAATTTCGATAATTCCAGATCGTCGCCGCCCTCGCCCTTGTGGCCGCCGCCTCTGCCCAGCAGCACGAGGGCTCGTACTCGTACAGCTACGAGACCGAGAACGGCATCGCCGCCTCCGAGAATGGCTCTCCCCGCGTAGCCGGTGAGGAAGGCAACGCAGTCGCTGCTGAGGGTCAGTTCCAGTACACCGCCCCCGACGGCACCCCAATCCAGCTCAGTTACGTCGCTGACGAGAACGGATTCCAGCCCCAGGGCGCTCACCTCCCCGTCGCACCCGCCATCCCCGAGGCCATCCAGAGGGCCATCCAGTACATCCAGGCCCATCCCCAGCAGCAGATCCGCAAATAGATTGACCGCAGCACAACTCTTTTATAAATAGATAGATAGTTAGATTACAGATTTATAAAAATACCGGAATATAGACTATTAGTATCGACGCAGTTATTACCGTGTCGTATAATAATAGTTGATGTGATTCAACCACCCCGACTTTTGCACGGGGAGCATTGCCATATTGTAATATAGTGCTTCAGCGACGAGGCGCGACTGATTGTTGGTAGCCAGTTTTTTTGGCTGACCGCGATAATGATCTTTTGACAATAAATACATATTTTCCTAAAAAATAATACCTGGCTATTTTTCTCTTTTTTTCCACACGAACCCAACCCAATATACCTACAGTTTGTAAGATTTGTTGCTATTACTTTTTTATTGATTTCGCAATAATGAAATTCTCTTTGGTAGTTTCACTTTCGCTGAGTATTTTAAATATTCATAGACATGATATAATTTTTGAAAACTTGATCAATTCTAGCAAGATTCACGCACGCTTCGTTTTTCTGTCCAGAATTCTTTCAAATAATAAAAATATTACCCTTTTTTGTTCAATTAAAAATATCAAACTCTTTGCATTTCAATTTTTTGAGTAAATTTTTTGGTTATACTTTTAATAAAAGTACGAAATAAAAATTTAAATTTCAAGTTTCCGCGCGATATCACCATCTTTTATTTGACAACCGATCAAATCAGTCATACTGCGATGGATGACAGATTTCATCCATCACTTCTTTAAAAGAGAATTTGGAAAAGTTGTATAATTTGTCAATTATTTAATTCAGTCAATTGGTGCCTGAAACTCAATCTGTTCTAACAATTTAATTATTTATACAACGGTTTTTCTTCACAGCAATTCATTGCTTGAATTTATTTCTCATTTGAGATTCGTAACTTATACAAATGTAATATCATATAAGTGTAATCGTAGAAAATTAGATGCATATTCCATATTACACGAAAGTATTATTTCATGCATAAAACAAATAAATTCGAATATTGAATTTGGCCGTTATATACACAGATGCGGATCCTTTGATTCGACTGAAAAATCGAAATCTTCGCCAAACTCTACTAATTAATTATTCCACTTTCGTCGAAAAAAAACGACGAGTCCTTGAAACTTAAGGAGGACGCTCCTTTCGTCGTTGTCACGTTGGAGACACGTGCGGATATAATTTTACACAGTCGAAACCAAGATATATACAATAATTACGCGGCGCCATTTAATTGCTTCGGGCTATGTGAAGACCAGGCTGTTTTTTAAATATATCTAGATTTCACCTCTTCGATAAATCACACAATATACATATATTAAACTTGTAGCGAAGATAAAAAAAACTTTTTACGAATTCTATTTGTATACCTTTCCTGTTCCACGCTGTGTTAAAATCGTCAATTAACGTGAGATTTAATTTCCTGATTATAATTATAATAACATTAAGTACCTTTGTTAAGCAAAACTCGAAAGTTATACTGCGGATTTCCTTTATACTACAAAAGTATTTTTCATGAATTTCAATTATATGTCCCTCGACTAAATAAATGTTTTTAATTAGAGAACTCCCAAACTCATTTTAATTATATTATAAAAGCTTTTAATTATATAAGGATCGCTTGTATAGTGACAACTTATAAACTTAAATTTTATTTATTTATTTAGTGAATTAAACGGGCTAAAGCCCTCGCTTCTAGATACAGAGAATTTATTGAACAAAATCGGTAGCTAGAGGTAGCACCGCACGCAATTTTAAAATAAATTATTGTACAGTTACAATTAATACCGTGAAGTATAAGTGAATGACGAGCAGATTTTATGTACAAATATTTAAACGGCAAAGCCTATAAAATACATTTTATTTTTCGTCAACTTTACCAAACACCCTCCCGGATAAATCGTTTCCCGTAAATAAAACGCTCAAAATAAATCACGAGCGCTTATCTGTTAATTTCAAAATAAAGGCCACACGCAGCAGACATTAGCCGTCTCTACTCGAAGCCGAAATTCGTAGATAATTGAAAGTGATATAAAAAGTCCCAGAAACCCAGCTAAGTTCAAAATTATGCAAATCTCCGCCGGGAGAATCTCTTATTTTATCCCCATTACGCAATAGCACACATCTCGAACTAAAACCGTGATAAGGAAAAATATCGTCTTCGTTAGATCACCGCGACGCAACCGTTAAATAATACCCCACACACACACGGTCGACAATAATTTTTGTTTACGCGGATCTCGCACGTGTATATAAGTATGTTGCCCAACTTGTAGATGCGCCTGGCTCGCATTATGTGGCAACATCGTAGCTCGCCGCGCGGACATTCGTCGGTAATTAATGCACGATTGCCACACGGTAAAGGGAACCCGCTCTTTGATATAGACGCGTGCGCTCGTAAAATTTTTCGTAGGAGCCGATGTAAAAAGCGCGTGCATTATGCGAGCGCTGCGGCAAGAGTATAACAATGGGCTAGTGACTTACTCGGTTAATTGATTTTTAACTGCTGCAGGGGAGTTGATGATTGCAGATGCGTAGTTTAGCGCGTAAGAGGGAAAGTCGCGAATTTTTTAGCGCGAAAATGAAAAAAA
>JAPYZO010019892.1:0-12079 GCA_030522905.1 Torymus flavipes | reverse complement strand
TTATTTAGCATTACACTATATATATTCCCTATAAAATGGGTCCCTCATCCCAATCCTGAGAATCGTACTGTGTATTAATCAGTGCTTTTCATTTTCTATCAGAGAAGTGCATACTTAGAGCTGTTTATTTTTCGTCGAACGTTACTATATGGATACACTTTCTTATGTATTTACACTTACTATCTAATAAGTAGTTTCTCTTATAATTTACAATTGCAAATCCCTTACTTTAATTTCTCTGTAAATCATAGGGAAAATGGCAATTTAGTCTATTATTTATAGATAAAAAATAAATCTTGAATGAAAATTTTAGTATTTGTACAAGTTATACTGCATGTCAACATATACTGTTGGTATCATCTCTACTATGCATTAATTTTCTTGATACTTTGAAATTTACATACTTTAAAAACATAAAAATATTTCAGTACTCAATTTTAGTTTAAAATGAACTGGGATTTCCATTTCAAAAAAATATGTATATTTATTTTAAAATGCAGGTAATAGAAAAGCACAAGGAAGTCTCGACTAGAAATATTGTACGATTTTCCAAGCCCGATTTCAAGAAAAAATGTCTATTCACGATTATTTGCAAATCATTGTGCGTTCGTTGATTTGGAGCCTCGCGCATGCATGCAGTGTAAACACCATAACCGCGCTCGCGCGAAGGGGCGATAAATTTTCCGTCATTCTTTATGCATCTGACTTTAGCTTTTCACTTCCGCGTCTTTACAGCTTTTCGCTCGGATTACGCCACTCGATGACATTTCGACACAGTTGTCGTTGTTCTTTTTTCTTTTAAATCTCTAGTAACGCATTTGGACCAACTGTCATTTCGCATTCGATCGTGGGAGAGCGCACATAAATCGGCACGTCGCGCTCGAATTGAATGCGACGGTGATCGTCGCGATCTCCAGTGGCGATCCGCAAATTTGTCGCATGGCACGAGTATACTCGCTTGCCATTGCTCTGCTTTCAATTCAAGGTTCGCGCATAATGCGCTTTCTGCTCTTTTGTATATATTTTGTTTGCGGCGCGCGGCGACGTGCGCACGGCGTCGGGCAGCGGCTACAGAACTTTCTAAAAAAAAAGTCGACGGTAGTCTCGCGAGAGTGCGGCTTTTCGCGTTTATGAATGCCTTCGCAGAATTATAGGCTAGATAAGCCGCGCAGCTCACTCGCCGATCTCACAATCGTCCATTATGCTGTATGACTATGATCATTTTGATAAACGATACGAGCGAGTGGCTTAAAAGCGTCATTATGAAACTAGTCACACTTCAATTCTCATTTTATTGCCGAGTTTTTTTACAAGCCCGCACAAATAACAAAGGTAAACATATTTGGAAAATAATACTTTAGCTCGTGCCAATTATTTGCTTATGCATTATTCAGGAGACGAAGGAGATCTTGTTATATAGCGCGCAGGTGGGTAAGGAAAAGAAAACAGAAAAATTCATATTGACAAAAAGATTTGGTACGTCGGTGATGCAATAAACCTGCCAAAAATTGGAACGTGGCCCCGAGCTTCCTCTCGGAGCTCTGGCAAAGAACAAGGCTGATAGTGGAGCGAGATAACGATTATCACGGACAGACGGAAAAGGGATAACTTATATATACTTTGCTGCGCTCTGGTACCTTTTCGGCAACGCTTCGCCGAGATGTTTTCTTGTCTCGTTCATCTGGCATGGGAACGAAGCCTTATTTATGCCTCTTACGTGAAACCTTTACCTTTATTTTACAAGGCAATACCGAACTTTGTATTCTATTACTTTTTATTCCACAGACATCAAAACGAAAAATTTCTAAAAATTTATTGATTCCATATCTAAAATTGTATAAAATTGTTATTGCATTGCCTGTTTGACAACACAGGACAGTAAATTCTAAACAAACAAAAGGGTCCTTGAAAGCTCGCGATTCGGGTTAAAAAAGCATTGAAGTACCAGTTGCATAAACAAAAGACGCGTGCAAATATGGGAAAAGAAAATGATCGTAAAATGCATTGAGGACTTGCGCACAACGCCATATGTTCATAAGATTTGTTTTTTTCTCTGTTTTCCTTTGCAATTCACGGTGCACCGTCACTTTAGAGTGTCAAAGTAACGGATGTCTGCCGCGCACTTCACGCTTCTTTTTGTAATTTCCTGCTGTACTTGTATTGAAAATCATCGAGTATTAAGTATAGATAAGTGCGCGCTTTGTTACATAACAGCATGGAAACCGTAGAATTCAGTGTTACAATCTATTCTGAACTCATGAACAATTTATTAAATGGTATTAAAGTAGAAGGCGTAAATCGTTAGTTATTTTGATATTTTTCTCTCGCAACTCCTGGAGTGGAAAAGGTTATGTTAATTCGCAGAATTACTTGCTTGATTTATGAAATGTCAGTCCCATTTTCATGCAAATATCTACTTGTCTTAGAATTTTCTGTTATATTCGACTTTTTGTTAATATACTTATTCAATTGAAATAAATATATTACTTGAATTTTATAGTAAACAGCGTTTGCGTCATACATTCTTAGCAGATATTATAATATCCTAGTAAATAAGAAAACTCTTGGTTAAACCAGGAGAATGCCTATCGGGATCGGCACCTCATATAGAAAGTAAAAAACTAAACCTTGTGATTCTTTTTATCATTGCGTAATGAGAAAGATGAATCTGCTTGAAAGAATGCCACTTAAAAGACGAATGAGCCAACAAAAGAGATGAAAAAAGTTTTTTGTTACAGCACTTTTTCGGAACACGTATATTAGGACTGAAATTTTTTACTCAGCTCTCTGAGATTTTATCATTTGGCAAGCTCTCAAATTAGTTATAATCAGTGCTTATAGAAGAGGCACCTTCAAGTTTCGTAAAGTTAGCGTGTGGGTGTGTTTCATCTTTTAAATGAGCATTGCGTATATATTTCGAACACGAAGAGGTAATCATGCATCGTAAATAAAGATACAAATTGTAGTCACCAGGCCATGATATCCGGCTGTATTAGTTAACTTACTATTTGTAGATAAGTTTATCGGCTTAATCGGAGGATAGTATTGTTTTTAATGTGACGAAATATCCTTTTTTAAGAAAGTTTTCATAGAAGATACGTTTTTTTTACTAAAGTCTCGATTATTCATTTCCTTTGAATTACCGGAAAAGTGACTGACAAACACTTTGAGCATTTCCTTATGACCGGTAGGCAGCGTGCGGAGGCGTAACAATGCCGAGAACAATACTTACACTCGCAAGACGAATTTGGTATATTCGATTAATCATTAGAAAAGTATAGACAAATATATTTATTTACATTTTCAAAGTGCGAAGTAATTATTGTTGATAAATCTGCAAACGACTTTTTAATTTTAACATTGTAATAACTTGATACCGTCATTAATTACCTACTTGTTTCTGATTATCTGATAAGTTGTTTCAGCACCTCGAATAAAAAAAACTTGAAAGTAAAAAGTAATCTGTTGCAGTATACTTCATAATACAACTTTATATAATGATAGTATGAATCAACGCCGTGTACATAAACATGCAATTATAAAGTAACGTTTCCACCGGAGCAACGCTAAATATTGGCATTTGTCTTGTTTCAATATTTAATCAAACTTTGGCCGTGCTTGCTTTTGTCACGAGAATCGGTAATGCATTAACGGTTTCTTATACAGGACGGTTTACGGTTGCAATAAATAAGGGCGACGTGATCGGAAAGGCCAAAAATCTTGTAGATTTCGAATTTGAATCGTTGGGCTCGCGTGGACTGTCAATAAGTCGCGGCTCTCGAAGCAGGATATTCCCGCGTCCTGCGGTGTGTTTAGAACCGAAGTAGCCGAGTGCCGGTGAGGGCGCGAACTTGATTTTTCCGCAAAGGGGGCATGTGGAGCGCGGAACTCCGAAGGCTATTAAATTTCATACTCTTGACGCGTGCGATACATTGCGTATGTTACGTCAGTGAGCCAGCCGCATGTGTGTGCTACGACAATGAGCCGGCAATGGGGCTAGGCTGCAGTCTTTCCCGCCTGTATAGGTGCACGGGTAAGTATATAGGCGCTCTCTCGATGTAAAGAGAGAGAGAGAGAGCGCACACACTGCGCTATATCCGCGCGCGCGACTCCAGTTGAGCGAGAGTCGTCGGGAGAGGACTTGTGTGTGTCTCCGAGGTTGTTGGCGCGATACCGCGCGCGCCCGCCAACCCAAAACACACGCGCGCCCCGTCGGTCCTTTACATGTAAACATATATTCGCTCCTCTGCCGTTATTGTTATCGAGGCTGTGCCTCGGAAGGAGCTGCGGAACCGGAAATTGAAAATCCGGCGCGAGTGCTCGTGTGTGTGTCTCTGTGTGTGCGTGTATACCTATAGTTGCGCGGCCAGGAGCAAGTGAGCAGCTATATTATACATTGTATGCAGTGGTGTATATAGCTCTCTGCGTGTCAGGTGTGCGTCGTCGTCGCTGTTTTTGTGCTCGACGAGCGTCTTTCCTGGAAGCGATACACACACGTACTTACACGCCACTCTGCTGTGCAGTGAACCGACGTTTCCCGCTCTCGCCATATCTATACCTTGCGCACGTGTGCAATCTTCGATCATCCTTTTTACCCTCTTCTCCTCCTCTTCCCTGCCTTCCTTATTCCTTACGCAAGCGCGACAATGGCTATCCTTAGTATAACTGCCAAATAACTCGCTCTCTTCTCTAGGAGCAATACTTGGTAGGAAGAAAAATTGACGGTTGGGCTTTCGGTGAACCGCGTTGACGTCCGAACTGCCGCTATATTTACCGGCGATGCGACGCGGCGTGTCACGTGAATACATAAGCGACTAAGTAGCGCGGGAGTCGTCGGCTTTTGCTTTTCGATTCGCGCTTTTCCAGGCCTCTCTGTTTGTACGCTAGGTGTGCGCGTCTATACGAGTAATATCTGACTTTGACGCACTTACAGACGGCGCGTGCGGTGCCGAGCACGTTTACTTTTCCCACTAGCAGTGTATATATTACTTACCGTTAAATCGAACCCACCCAAAAACACCGTCGCCGTACTAATGTCTTTGGCTAGATAAGGTTAAAGTACCTCTAGCTTTGTGAACCTCTACAAACTATGCGTCGCTGTCTTCTGTAACCTCGTGCCGACACAATTAGTTGACGAAAATTTTTAAGAACGTACTCTTACTATATACTTCTACATCATGGACTAAAAAAGCGTTAATTGTTTTTCTACTTTTGTAAATTACGACAAATTTTTCTTTTCCCTGCGGTTGTTCTCCGAAATGTTTTCTGGAGCCTTTATTATTAACGCCGTGTACTTCCAAGTACTTAAGGACGTACATGCACTATATAAATCAATAATTTCTACTGCTGCCTTAGTCGTAGCACTTGTACCTTAATTATACTTTTTTTTTCATTCGAAGGATTCTGATTTCAAGCAGCAATGACAGTATAGCTAGCTATAGACACTGGTTGTGCCGTCTGCTTGCGCGTAACACTGTGGTAATGGCCTTTACAGTTTATTGTTTTTATTTTCGCTCGAGTCTAGCAGTTAAATAATAAATGACTGATTTATTCGAAATCGTCACATTTAACTTAAGCTTTTTCCGCGAATGCTCACGTAATTGAATTTTTAATACTTTTCGGAGTCATGAGTTGTATAACAAGAACAAATACTGGTACGTTTTTTCACCATAGTTGTCAAATATTTAGTAGTCTGTGTTAAAAGGACTTTGACGAGGTTCGCGCGATACATTACGGATCATTAACTTTCTTCACTTTTCATGTAAATCAGTTTTTTCACGGTAATTTACATGCGTTCTACGCGTCGAGGGGCGTATAATTTGCCTGATTATGGAACGTGCCGAAAGCAAATAATATAATCCCGCGGAAAACTCGGCGATATAATACCACGGCTATAGGTACACTTTCAATTCGCCAGCAAATTTAACTTGGCACGGCGCAGGCAGAGCGCGTTGTTTCTCCGCGTCTTACGGCTTGGATATACACGGTGCACCTTTGTTATTGATTTTGAAATTATTAGTGTCGCGGCATACAAAGACCAAAAAAATGAAAATGTTTACAATAACGCTTAGTGGGAAATAAGAATACACAGTGTATGAACAACATTAAAATCCAAGTTTAAAAAACGAGTAAAAAACTTTTATTGGCAGTATTCCTGATTATTCAATTGTTACGAAAACTATGAATAAAAAAATGTCGTTTGTATCTTCCTTTTGTAAATAAAAATACATCGGTACAAGTGCATATTTAAAATAGCAGTCGTCATGACTAACAAGGAAAAATTTACATTGTTTTATATTTACGATGCAAATGCTGTTGCATGTATCCTCGAACTGTCTAAATAGAAGCTCTGATGGAAAAATTCGTTTTACAATCTATTGAAAATAAGATGTTGATAAAAATAAAACGTTTTCACTTCACTATACGAAAATTTTAAAACGTGTATAATTGAATTTGTTATTTAACGAGCTAAAGTATTTCGACGTCAGTTCTCACAATAGTGTAACAACAAATCCTTGATAAAAGTCGGTAACTGCACTTAGATTTCAAAATGTATATGTCTAGGCACTACTTTTTGCGCAACTTTGCCCGCAACCTCAATTTTCTCCCCTTCCTTTGCGTTACCGTTCTACACGCATAAACCAACTAAACACCGTACTCGATTTTATGAAAAAACAATAACACCAGTTGAAAATGAAAAAAAAAATAAAATAAAAATATTGAAACATTTGGTTTCAAAAAATATGTTTAGGTTGTTATTATTTGTTTACTTACTAAAAGTTACACGGCAGATATTATTGAGTCCAGACGTAATGTAAATACTTAAATTCAACATTGAACCTTAACGAAAGTGAGTAATATAAATTACAAGAAGTGTGTAAATATAGCGCATGTAATAACAAAGCAATCTAAATTTAAAAATGAAAGAAAATATAATATGTATTGGTATGACGCTTTTTCTTCAGTGTGAACGATTATATCACGAGCAATGGCCTAAGCGTAAATATAAGAGTTATGAAATAATCGTTAATTTCTATGTAAATACGAAAAGTGTAATGTACGCGGGCGTGTAAAGTAGGCAATTGAAATTTTAATTAACGCGAAAAGAGCTGGCTATTTTTTTCGGAATCCCAGGCGTCTTTTGTCTCGCGCGCAGGCATGATTTATTTTTGTGTTTGTATACGTGCACGTACCTCCGGCGCAACAGAGCAGCACAAAGGCATCAATTATAATATATACCTACCCGCGCGTTATCCGTCAAGTCGACGAGTGTCGCCGCTCAATCACGCGTTTCAGCATAATAAGTAGAGTTTTTCGCGCGCCCGGTATAAGAGACGGTAAAAAGGAAGATAGCGCGCGCAGCACGGTGCACGGAAGGGCCGCCGGCGCACGCGCATACGGGGGAGTTATCGATAAGATGGCTATCTACGAGAGGCGTATGAGAGACCGCCGGTAAAAATACGCTCGAGGAGAGTTATATATGCAAAGCAAAAGGCGCGGTCTCTCTCTCTCTCTCTCTCTCTCTGCGTACTTACCACTCCTCCCGTTCCCATCTTTCCGCGCACGCTCCTGCTCCTTTGCTCTTTTCCTTTCAATCATTCGTCGTCGATTCTTCTTTTTGCTTCATTAATACATTTTTTCTTCTTCTTGGATTTATCTGTCCAGAACGTGACGGCATTTAGCGATTCCAACAAGTTTCATTTTTTCCTGCCATTTATTATTTACATCTTTCAACCCATTGGTGTTCTTTTCTTGTCGGGAAACAAATTGAAATGTAGATATAGAGCGAGAGAAACGAAATATATTAACGCGTTGTTAGGTAAACGAAGCGTGCAGCAACGCGCGGCCGCGGCAGACGGAGTTATATACTGTAATTACATCGATTTCGTCATGCGCTGGACTTCCAGCGAGTGTGGTAGAGAAAACACGGGCGAGTCGGGAAAAAAGGGTAAATCCTTTCTAGCTGGAATGCGCATCGCTCTTTTAAAAGAGCAAAATAATTGATCTTCGCTTTTTTATTTATTGCAACTGCGTAATATAACGGAGGACGTTTTCGCATCACTGCTTCGCCGAAAAAGGATCACACGGAGGACAATTTCTTTTGGGAGGCTTATTATTTTCTTTTTGCGGAGGATTTAAGTGGATTTAAAGAGCGTAATTGTCGAGTAGAAATACTTCTCCGCTCGTGTTCTAGTTTTTGCTGTCCAATTTCGGGACACATATCCCAGACCGCACTTGTATCTGTTTTAGTTTTTATACAAGCGTACGCAAAAATACCTTAATTCTGTTTGACATTATCTACATAGTTTAACTTCATTACAATTTTATTAAACATACCTGTACTGTTTTTATATGTTATTAATTTTTTAATCAAACAGCTATATAAAAAATTATGACATCTTGTATAAGTGAAAGATGACAATGCCAAAATAACCTGGACAATTTTTCTTTTCAAAGTCATCAAATAAAATAAATTTTTTTTTTAAATACGATGCTTTCGTGTTTCTTTAAAATAATTATCATTTTCAAAGCTTTTATCAATAAAAACTTTGACCTTGCTTTTCATTGTACATTGTTAAATAATCAATGCGCGCGTACAATTAACTTAAAGAATTTTAATTGTATTTATAATACAAAGCAATGTTACATAACCTTTTTTTTTAACATAGAAAAGCGTAAAATATGCAGAAGATAAATGCTTTACATGAAGTTAAGTTGACAATACGAAGGATTTGTAAATTACCTGAAAATATACTTATAAAATGCATTAATTGAAAGCTATAGCAAAAATGATTGCAATATATCAATTTTAAATGTACAATGTTTGGCAAAGCGAAAGTTTCTCAAACTGTCTTAATAACTCTGTCGTAAATAAAAATGAACATAAAAATGTAAGTGGAGCGTGCAAGTATCGGCGGGTTGGTTTTTCATCGATACGATATGTGACGAAGTCCAGTCTCAAGCGGGTCGTTCTTCCCCAAAAATGGCCATCTTGCGCTCGGGTAGGAGTCGAAATTCACACTCGATGTTTATTTCATTGTACGTACACTCGCGCTAAAAAAAAAGAAGCGCGTGCATCCATCTCGTTAGAGCTCTGCTCTTTCTCTCTCTCTGTCTGCTGCACCGAATTTCTCGCGACCGCGAAATGTATATCGGGTATATAAGTATTCCTCGAGAATTCGTCTGAATTATTCATTAAACATCAGCGGGAGGAGAGATCGCGGAATGTTTCTCATTGGACCGCGAAGAGCTACTTAATTAAACACCTCAGGTGCCTCCCTGTCCCGCGAAAGACAGAACAAACAACCGCCAAGCTGCCTTTCACTGAGGAGCTGGAATTATATGCCTTCCTAGCGTCTCTCCTCTCCTATACAACGATTAAGAAATTCTGAGCTTCTCACGAAAGTATTCAGTTCAGCCGAATCGAAAATCTTTGTAATCCATACATTTGTCCCTTACGCATTTTCTTATTGCATGCTTAAATTGCAATTTTTGCACATTCCGAGAGCTCGTAAACGTCGGTTCCTAAAAACTCGCGCTACCTATTTATTCTTTACTGAAGTTATTATCTCGTTCTAGGCCGCACGGGGCGAAGTCAAGCTTGTAACGCATATCTCCATCAAAGGATGAATACGTTCATAAGAATATTGGCATTATAGACATGTATATATAAGTGTACTTATATTCTGTGATATTTTTCAATGAAGAATATCCCAAGTGATAATAAACAGATTACGATTGGTAAATCGTATTAGAGTGAAATATATATAGATTTGATGTATAAATGAATGTGAAATAAGACATCGCGTAGAGAGCGGAGCCATTTGCTCGGCAAAAATCGCGAGAAGAAGAGTGGAAGGCGCAAAAAGTCGAATGCGCGAGGTGCGAAAGGAATCGTGCGAGAGTGATAAAAGAAAAAGGACGAAGAGTAAGAAAAGAGAGGCAGCGAAATGAGCGACTCGGACGTGATCGTGTCGAGCGGCCACCGGTGCGCGCACCGCGGCCTCGTCAAGTACCCGAGCATCGACAAAAAGCTGTGGGACGCGAGCAGCAGCTGGATACTCCAGTGGGACAACATCGTTAAGCACCCGGGCGCGAGGGCCCGAGGCTGCCACTGCGACGTCCACAAGCCACCTTGGCTCTATCCCAATTTAGGTACACTTACACGATCTCGCCCGCAAAAACCCCCAATTGCATTCCGCCACATTCAGGAGACAACTTTCGATACTTCGCACCTTGGTTATAATATGTACGCGGAAATCGCCTCCGTTTTTGCATCCCATCAATATTTGCACGATATGAAAGTTAACGAGTTGCAAATAATATAACCTGCGTGACTTTCATCGTGATTTATCGATAACTCATCGCTTCATCGTTGCTAAACATACTTGAATGTTGGCATTACCGACATTTTAATTGAAAGACAATCTATAAATTTTTATCGATATTATGTTGTAAACAGCTCATAAAGGGATATGTTTCTACTAATAGCTCATCCTTTTTGCTTACTATAGAAATACGGAAATAAAAGTTCGTATATATACCGCGCGACGATTTAGGGTCCAATTACGAATAGAATCGTTCTGTAGCTCTTACCTTTAGAAATACCGCTGGTACCTATAAATCAGTTTGGTTACTTCATCTTTATTTTCCATCAAAATATAAAACAGCCAAGTCTAATGCAAATTTGCACATAGTGTATACCGAACGCCTAATTGACGTCACGGCGCGAAAATTATTTTCGCTGTGTGGAAAATAAAGATAAAGAAACCAAACTGATTATATACCAACGCTCATTCTAAAGGTAAAAACTACTGAACAATTCTTTCTGTAATTTGACCCTATATATATAACAAACCTTTACATTATCAGAAAATAATGAATTTATAGTCTTGATGAGGGCGATAGTGACCACCGACACGTTAACGGAAAAGTAATTTTATTTATCTTCTCCTAACTACCCTAACTCCGGACTCATGGGCCTGAAGTTTGCAACGTTGGAGTGCAACGAAATAGTTATTTACAATTAATTATTAAGTTATTAAGCAATGGAAATATTATCTAAATCTTTGTTATAAAGTTATTTGATACTGTAAAACAGTAAATCTACACGCAAAATTAATATTTATTATTATAAACTGGAAGTAAAATAAAATATTTTTTTTTTATTTCGTTGCACAACAACGTTGCAAACTTTAGACCCATCCGGACTCAGTTATTTTTAAAATATTAAGTAAATTTTTTTCCCGTCCCTCTTAAATATATAATCGATGAGGAAGCTACATTTATAAAACTCATAAAAATTAATAAAAAGACAATACTGTGGCATATAAAGTAACACGTCTTTTTTCTTTTCTGTTGCAGTTGGTAAAGATCTGGACGAACCGGACAGAGCGGTAAGTAAAAGAACCGGCATTATTATTAAATCAGACTAGGGATGTATAAAAAAAGAAAACAAAAGAATGATAAATTAAACAAGTTTCCTCTATAAATGGCAATCATTTGCATATGTGCAGATAAGATCGGCACCAGTGAAAAGGACGCCGAGCTTACTGCAGAAGAAGAGCCAGTTTGGTCCGGCGAAGGCGCCACCCGTACCGCAAGGTATATTGCTTACCCCTCTTAATTTATTTATCTGTAATCGTTCACGTTTAAAGCTCCTTTATAGTTGTTATTTCTGAGAAAAATGTTTTTATTTCACTAGCATGACTTGCAAACATTCAGACAATTTTACGTGCATACATTTTATGTATGTTAAACAATTCTTATTTTGGAATTATTACACTTTTTATTTATTATATGTTGCTTTGGAGCTATCCAGTAGAATTACAGATAAACTTGGAAATATTCTCTCATCTGGGATTGCTATAATCAATAATAACGGTATGAGTAGAATTTCATTTTTTATTCTCTCTTAAAATGAATTAATGAATTTCACTCTAATCCAGTTTCAAGTATTGTAAATTAATTAAATTTCCATCGAAATTAGTTCGTCAGCATATTTACAACTAATTTTCAGTGAGAGTCCACTGATTCACATTTAGGGAGTTCACTATTTTACTACAAACATTAACGTAAT
>JAPYZO010019840.1:0-11670 GCA_030522905.1 Torymus flavipes | reverse complement strand
TAGTTAATATAAAATACACTTTTTATTTACAAATATCTCTAACAAAATATTTATTGTTGTACTTAAGTTGGTGTATAAATATATTTACACAAAATGAACCTTAAGGCAAACGATGGCCATCTAGCGGACATATGTATTACATATATACGCACAAAGATAAACATCTTTATATCGCCTGTTATATCATTGTTATATCACTATATATAAGCTTTACGCGTGAAAAATTTATTTATGTCTTATCTAATTAGTGATCGCTATCCCAGGTCAAAACCAATCTAGATCGCTACTTACATCCTCTATCTTAACAAAAAAAATGGAGGAAAAAAAATTGGGTTTTTCGAGAAAAATGCATTTTTCTAAAAAGGGCATTTTTCAGTAAAAAGTGCATAACTCAGGCATTTTGTTACACGCTAAAAAGCTTAAAAAACTGGTGAAGCAGTAGCTGTTTGAAAATTACATTAAAAAAATTTATTTCTAAGTAAGGATTTTCTCGGAATTTTACGTCATTGCTGAACGCATGAAATTTTCTTGCAACCAAAAAAATAAAAATATACGGGTCAAATAATTTTTGGAGAAGACCAAAAATACTTTTATCTCAAAATAATCGGTGACATAGGCATACGCGTGCCACCTGATTTGAGATGGATTCGATCATATAGGATTTGATGGTAACTAACTATATGTACCAGTGTTTTGTAACAGGTGTACAGTATGTTTGCAAGAAAAAGGGTTTATGGACACTTATTGCACCCACGACGACGAAAAATAATATTCGTACAACGGGTGTAAGATTTTTCGCTAATCCCATGATAAATACTTAAACCCTGAAGATAGTGAACTTTGCTAGCCCTTCAGCTCATTATCACAACGTGGACGTAAAACGTAATTTTACACCCAAGGTACAAAAAGTTCTATTATTTAATTTAAGTTAACGTATGCGTACTTGACTACAATAAATTGATTTCAGTACTTTCTTGTGTTTAATTTGTATGGAAGGATAAATATATTTTAATAGATTTCTGAGAACAGTCATGTGCAGTTTTTTCGGAAAGTTTTTTGCTTTACTTGACTACCCTAGTGGAAATGGAAATTGTGCCACAGGATGCCACATCGTGCTAAATTGTGCCATACTGGGCCAAATTAGGCTACGCTGTGCTACATATGTGCCAATTCGAACATTTGGCAATAATGTAATATATATATAAGTCAATTCAAAATCGAATTTCAATGATGTAAAAAGTCTTGAAGACAGTTACTATACGGACTAATGCGTATATTGAAAGTGGTTGTAGTACTTGATAGTATATATAAAAAATAACATGGTTAGGTTGACCAGATAATATGTATATACCACCATATATACGGATTCACTCTCCCTCTCGCTCTTTTCTCTCTCGCACGCTGTTCTCTTTTTCCCCCTCTCCCCCTCACCATCTCTCTAACTTCTCTCTTGCCAGTCAGACAAAAATGCTATACTATGTACCGTTCGGAAAAATCGGACAAAAATGTATAGTTTGTGCATACTGAAGAATATGAAGAAAAATTCAGAAAGGAAACAGAACATAAAAATATTCAGATCGCTAAATCTTTTGAACGAGACAATCTTTTTAAATGAAACCTTTCGATTTAAGTAGAGGAATAATACGTGTATAGGCGCATTGAATTTCTCGCACACCCATTTCATTGTATAAGTAGCACGGGTCGCTCCTTCAGGCTTCTTCTATACTTGCCTTCGGAGCGCTCCCGCGCTCCTTGATGTTTATAGTGTGTCCCTCTTTATTACAAAAATTACATATAAGTTCCATTTTATTGTCCACTGAATCGCAGTAGTGTGATATGTCATTTCCACTTTTGCAATAAATACATGTTGTGTATGGGCAAAGTAAGTCTTCATGACCTTCATTTTTACAAATTTGACAACGAATTTTAAATGGTTTTGAAGATGAAATACTGGTTTCATTGTTTCTCAACGTGTTGGTAATTTTTGCTATTTAAATAGCCTTTTTTTTCCTTGTCGCTTTAGCGTTTTCAAAACTGCTTGTTTTATTTTTGTTGTGCATTTGTTATTCTTTTATAGTTTAGATTTTTTTCTTCTTTATCTTTTCTTGTATTTCATTGTTATTTATCTTTTGTATTATAATATTGAGATATTTCCTTATTTTTTATTTTATTTTTCTCTTTATAATGTAGTATTTTATTGCAATCTCTTTTTGCATAATGTTCTCGCGTATGTTGTAATGCATATTTCTTTTGTTTAGTTATTTTTTCTTTTAAATCTTTTTATTATTGATTTTTTCTTTCAATTTTATTATTTGTGTTAGCCCGCTATTATTTTTCGCGTAATATATTTGATTTCACTTGTTATTGCAAATATAATTTGTTGTATAATTCGTTGTTAATAACTCGACGAGCCGTACTTGCTTATCTTCCGAACTTTAGACGATTAATGCTACAATGATCCCCCCAACTTCCTACTGCAAAGCAAGAAGCTCGGGCTTATTCTATGTTAGTTAAATTTATATAAGAATATATTCCTCTTCTTTCAAGAGCCTATTTGATCTTATTTCAAACGTTTATAGTTTGATTAAATTGATCTAGCGAACTTTCGTTCGATTCGTACCGGAACCACTGTGAAGTTCCGGAAAATAGTTATTTTATTCTTTTATTTAAAATAGTCTAGTGAACGATTGTTCGATTCGTACCTGAACCACTGCCAAGTTCCGCAAAATATTTATTTTATTTTTTTATTTAAAATAGTCTAGTAAACGATTGTTCGATCGGTACCGGAATCACTGTGAAGTCTTGAGTTTCGAGGAATTTATTCCTATATAATTGGTTAGTGTTATGCTATGATATGATTGCTTTACCTTTTTCCCTGGTGAAGAACGTTGAAATAAAAACACTGCTGCTGTTCCAAACAATCTCGCTATTTATTGATAAGATTTACAATAAAATAATAGAGAATCGATGCAATTTA
Source organism: Torymus flavipes (assembly GCA_030522905.1). Classification (NCBI taxonomy): domain Eukaryota; kingdom Metazoa; phylum Arthropoda; class Insecta; order Hymenoptera; family Torymidae; genus Torymus; species Torymus flavipes. The sequence goes on along the minus strand of JAPYZO010019840.1, from coordinate 8,693 downwards.
TCTCACAAAATGCTTTATTCGGTCTATTTAATTATTTCAATATATAAGCGTTTAAATCTCGATCAATTAATACAAATAAATTATTAATATTTATTTCAGATTTTCAAGGCATTCAATAACGCTTTGACGATTGTATTTACTTCTTGTAGTTTGCAAAAGTTTATCAGCCCCAGCGTATGCTGAAGGATGGTGTGCTTCGTAGTAAAATTTCTCAAACGTTTTATTCGCCATTTTCCTGATCCTTCGATTTTTTATTTTTTTATTTTTTGTCCTTTAGTTTACTAACCTCTTTTTATTTAACTATCTTTGACTTATTATTTTTCTTATTTCGTGTTTTAATAACCTTCTTGATGCGAAAAAAAAAATTTTAGAACGTAATCTTACTAATCATAAAGTAAGCTGTCATCATTACGACTGTTCTTTTATCGGGTGGTGTTCCACCAGCAAGCATACGAGAAAAAGCATATACAGCCAGAATTCGATCGGCCTGACGACGGTTACGAGGTTGTTATAAGCCAGATCGTGTTGTTGACACGTCCAGTGGATTGATAACGACATCTCCGCGTTCAATACGGTCGGCCAGTTTAGTACCGGGACCGCAAAACTTATATCCGCAGGCACGTGCATTTCAAATGGTAGCAAATCAACAAGTTTGTCAAATACACTGGCCCTGCCTTCTTCTTCCTCTTGAAGTTTCAACCTATTCCGCTCATCTGACGCCATAGCCATGACTGTCTTTTCTCTGGTGAAACTTTCTTTCTTTTGCGATTAGAATCAGAGGCAGTTTCTCCTCCGCTACTCGTAGCAGTAGGTTGAGAACGTGTAGGTGTACGGTAAACTTTTGGAGTATGTTTACTAACCGGTATATTTGTAACTTCTTTCCAAACGCGATTGCTACCTATGAATTCTCGAGGGATAGCTGTATTGGGAAAAGCAGCAGGAAACTGAACATGTCTAACTGGCGTACTTCTTTTTCTATCTATCATCGCATCGTTTATCAATTCAATAATGTTGGCACCAGGCATAAATACGCCATCTATGATTATGGGACCCCTGCTATTCCAAACTACATTCCCACCAGCTCGCAAACCTTTGTGGTACACTATCGATGATGAACACGTCAAGGGGCTCCTCCTCGTCTCCTTCCTTCTCTTTCTCCTCCATTTCATTAGTTTTTTCTTGGGGTAATTCTTAAACACTGAATTGTATTTCTTTTTTACTTTTTTCCTTTTCCCCTCATATTTCAGCTTCTTTAAAATGAAGGTAACGCTGGAAAACTTGACGATAGAGTGACCATTTCTCACGTTCATGTTTGCATGTAGATGAGTTTAGTATTTCACTTATTTCAGTATCATATCTACTGATAACTGATCGCGGTGTTTGCACAGATTTTATCTTATTGTAGACGAATGTGTTCTGTAAGCGTTCGACGCTCGTCTGTGGTAGAAGAATCATTTTTTTCGCGTGCTCCATTTTTTTTTATTTATTCCCAAGATTGGCTAGAATCGTACCAATCAGAGGTGCTAATAGAGCTGGTAGAAAATCACCACGTTGAACTATAATATTTTTTCTTTGTTTCAAAATGATATTTGGAGCAGCAATTTTGCGTAAAACTTTCGCGTGTTTGAGTAAACGAGATTTGTGGCCTTTACTTAACGGCACGTTACCAACCAGGACATTTAAAGCACATTCACAAATAGGACGAACCAATTTTGCATCATAAGAAAATATGAAGCTGATGGTGAGACTGTCAATTTATACTCTAAGATGTTATTTATCTCTACTATTCTCAGTCCCGAGCATGTACATATCCACAATATATTACAATATAACACACAATTTAAATTTTTCGTCAGCTCTCGGAGACTCTTTTTTCGAGAAAAGAGTTTTAATGAAAATGATAAATTTAGAAAATAGAATGGGTTTACTTTAAAAGTTAAATTATTGAAATCTAGAAAAGTGTTTCGCCCTTGGCACTGTCTGTTGGGCTCGTCAGGAGTGAGCAGACAGGCCTTGCCTCGGCACACATGATAAAAATTCTGTGAAACCGTACCACAACATCTTAGTAAAACGGCGTAGTTATATACTGTCACGCTCTGCTGGGGATCAGGGCAGAGGTGCGCGGGGAAATAAACCGTTGACAGTTAATACCACATATTAAAGATTTATTTAAATAACGTAATACTAATTTACAACTTGTACAGGGCGCCAGGTGCATGCGTCACTTGCACCGCAACTCTTAATCACTGGCTAGCGCGAGCCGGTAGCAACAAATGAAAACCCTACTCTCTAAATCTAGCTTCAGCTCGAGCTGAAGCTTCTGCGCGGGTACAATTACTTGCGCGACTATCAGTACTAACGCGCACACTCACACGCGGAGGGAATCCTGGAGGGAAGTATCAGCAGTGGGAACCAACCTCGGCCAGGTGATGCTGTCCCAGTCCACTCGCTCTCTCACTCTTCAGTTTTCTCTCTGTCTCTCGTCACGCCAAGGCAGCCTAGGAAACGGCGGCGCAGGCGTTGGTGGCATTTGGACGGGCGATGCTGGGCAGTACTCGCGAATATCGCGTGGTCAGGGAAAAGCGGCGACAGGAGCACAAGGAGCAACGCTTATGCTCAGCACGCGGGACGGCGGTAGGCGACAGAATGGATGCCGGCCGGGACTCTGTGCGCTGCTCCGCGCTGCCGTAGTTCACCGATCGGCCGTCTTCTTCACTGCGGCGCGAGTGAGCAGTCTGTACACTGCCGATGCTCGCACACGCCGACCGACGGATCGCCGATACAGCGCTGAACCACTGCGTCTCTCTCTCTCGCTCCTTCTCTCTCTCTCCCGGCTGGCGTCGGCTGCTGCTGTCAGCCGCATGGGAGAGCGAGGCTCGCTGTTGTCTGTCAGCAGCTTGTTCCTGCTGTAGCTGCTGCTGGTCTCCTTTTTCCACGCCGAGCGGTAGAGAGGAAGAAGGTTTGGGGAAGGTGCGTGCCAAGACACGGGTATGGGAAAAGACAGTGTGCACGTTTGAGTGTGTCTCTCTCTCCTCGGTTTTCAGTAACAGGCAATTTACCGTGTTACAATACATATGATGCGAAATTTCTATTTAGCTTTGACAGGCTCCATGTATTAGGAAATAGACGAAGTTCTGTCGGACCGCTATAATTAGACCAAAGCGGTGTAAGTATTTATTATAAAAGATTCTAATGACAGATTTGTTTAGCTTAAGTTCATCTTAAGTTGAACAACATCTTAAACATGACTTAAGATGTTAAACAACATCTTAAGTCTCAACAGAGCCTTCCGCTGTTCCTCGTTCAGGTGATAAACGTAGTTAAGACGGTTGCCTCTTTACGAACAAAAAGGTAACTTTTTCGAACCCAGATTCTTACTATCGCCTCACGCCATTTGTTTTCGGGTAACGTAAACGTATTGGTATTCGTATTCAGGAAAGATACACGTGCGGAAACGGCAATTATCCGGTATATCTTGCTTTCGATCCAACAAAAGATATCCAAAAGGTTGCAAAGTTGTGTCCCAGTGCGCTTCTTCTAAAAAAAAAAGAATTTTCAGGGTATACTTGCCTAGCGAGATGACGCATTTGCGCGCGATCGCGCAAATTTCTAAATATGACAATGTACTGAGCGTTCAACGATATGTCTCATTGACCCTTGCCTTGATAAAAAATGTTTTGAGTGATGAAGATAACACTTAGGTTATTGTGGTGACTGCCTTTCGTAAGGAGGTTCACTATGGTTCCGCCAGATGAAGATTCACGCATGAGATCGTCGATGATGATTAATTAAGGTTTCAACCTTCGCGAAATTCAATGTCTTTATCCAGATCTATGTACCCTGATTGCCATTCACTGTAGTAAAGAATGATACGATCGAAGCGTGTATTGCTCACGCTATTAATGTATTTTAGAAATTTTTTGACGAAACCCGATTTACCACAACCGGTCGGCCCGCTCAACAAGCAAGTCCATGGATGTTTCGAACGCGTTTCCATAACTCGTACTGATAAGCATACTTTGTCGCCTCCGAATAGAAAGGCGTTGTCTGGGAATCCGGCCAAAGAAGGCGTTATCTCGGAGTCCGCCCGAAGAAGGCATTATTTGGGAGTCCGGCCGAAGAAGGCATTATTTCGGAGTCCGACCGAAGAAGGCGTTATCTTGGAGTCCGGCCGAAGAAGGCGTTATCTCACATCAATATTACATATCTAGGTAGTGCTGCCTTTTTTCTGCGCCGCCTCTGCCAAGGTTATTCATGCTGCTACGGTGGCGCTACTTTAGTTTTCCAGGATGGGGTCCGCTGCAGTCGACAGCCGACTTATAACCCAAGGGTCGACTTACAAAAGTCGTCAGACAAATTCCAGCAGCCAACATCCGATTTCTCGCTGGTCATAGACAAAGTTTGAAAAGACATTGCGATCCTCACTCTATAAACGAGTTGAAAAGTAACAAATTAAAAAAATTCTATGGTAAGCATCTTATTATTAAAAGTTATTTTCTATGCTTTTTGCTTAATTTGATATTAATTATTTGCAAACTTTTTGTACAGATGGATCTTTCGAAGGTAAATGCGATCGCCCATAAAGGAAGATTCCATCCAACGAAAAGGTTGGTCGATCTGACCAAGGGGGAACGCTACATGATAACAAGTTTGAAGATTGTGACTACCAAATATGGGCGGAAAGTTGTGGCTGAATTGGAAAGTGAATATGATGTATTCATGGTAAAAAGAGTTTCAGAAGCTCTTATTCAAGATGAAAATTTCTTCGCCGACCACCAGGACGCCTCAAATGATTTTTTTTTAAATATTCGAAAATTGTAAATTATAATTGATTTGTAAATAAAGTGTATATAATTTATAAATCGTAAATAAAACATTGTTCTTTGCAACTTGAAAAACTATACATCTTTTTTTTTCTAAACATATAACCTTTTATTGATCCATATTGAAAACTTTTATTTAGAAAAATACAGATGAACTATTCACACTTCTTATAACGATTCCGTGAACCGTGCGATGAGGCTGGCACTACTATCGCGGTGAATCAGCTCAACGAAGTGGTGACTAATGAGTTTTTTTATTGCTGCATCATCACAGCCAATCAGATTTTTTGACATGTTGCTACATTAACGCCATCTTAACTTATCGAGATGGGGTATGGTCACTCACTAATTTCAGTCTTTGACGAACTCGCAAAGTAATCGTGGGGATAATGCTCTCGCACGGCTCACAAGCATAAGTTGCTATTCAACTCTCGGTGTAGTCGCATCTTCTTTAATGTCGGTTATCGTTTATAAACATTTGTTATTTACAATGTCTTTATTCCTTTCCGTTTTTAATATTGACTTCCGTTATACTGGCAGACGTTGGGCTATCGGTACGTCGGGCTTACACTGAAAATGAACGTTCACAGAATGCAGGCCGTGAACGGGACCGTCGATGAAGAATATCATAGTCAGGAGTTTTTTGTATGTGAGTGTAATTCTAGAAATTAAAAATACGACGGGACATATGAAAAGATGCAATTCAACGACTGTAAGTTCTAGGTAAGACGATAAAGTGCGAGAGCAGAAGGCCGCACGTGCGATGAGATCATCGGTGGAAAAGACGAATCATCGTTCAACGGTCAGTCGTGAATATTCTCTTGTCCCGTGAACATCTCCGTCGCAAAGTATCGTGAGTGTATTGTGCAGCTTCTGTAGTGTGTCAGTGTGTCTCTTGTGCCCCATGCAAATCTTGTGCGCAAGTACATTATGTATATAATTATTAAGATAACGATTGAGATGGGGATCGGGGAGCACGAGAAAGCATAAGTCATACACTTCAAATTATTTTCTGTCCTTTATTCAAATTCTTGCTTCGAGAATTAAATACATTAGGTTGGTTGAAGACATAAATAATCCCGCTGAGGCTGTGTCGCGGCCAGGGGGTAAACGCGTATTCATACAAGAACAATGAACTAAATAAATAACACAACAGTAATAATCACCTGAAGGTGAACGCAATAACCTAAGTGATAGTCCAACACCATAAGAATTTGGTAATACACGCCCTATACTCACCAATTCAACTGATCGGATTGTGCCCGTAGGGGAAACATGGTTTACTACTTGTAGAATGCACTGGCAGGGACAGCCGGCCAGCAGCAGCTCACCGATGATCGCCTGGGAGGTAGCAGCCCTCCCAATGTGGATCGCCGAGGGCCGCTTGCGTGATGACGATTGACACGTCCTGGACAGCCCGACTAGCACGATTAGCGGGAACAGCCCAACCGCAGTCACTCGCCGAGGACCGCTTGGCTTTTAGCAGTGACACTTCGGGTACCACCCGACATCGCACTGAGTGTTGGGGGCAGCCCACACGCCGTCGACTGCCTGGGTCAGCCTGGTCAACCAGTGTTCCGATGATTATGTTACCACTAACACGCGAACGAAGCACTACATACACTCACTTTGCTACGTCACAGAAAGATCACCGAATCCTCGCTGTTGATGCTTCAAGCGCTCGGCGTCGACTGACTCCTCCACCGCGCGTGAGCCCTTTTATATCCCCACTCTTGCTCCCCCTCCTTTACGCGTGGGTTTTTTTCTGCACAGGTGCGCACTTGCGGAGACTGGCGCTTCCATCGCCATTATCTCAAACAATAATGGTTAACCCAGAAATTCAAATGTACAGTTCCACAAGAGTATTGCGAAAATGTAATCTATGATGAAGCGGAATTTTTTTTATGTAGGTACACTTGTCATGGTCCAAAGAGGTTATATGCAAAAGTTATAAAAAATACCATAAAAACCCCATAGATACCACATAAGACTATATATTCATGAATCATATATCATTAGATTCCAAAATCTGATAAAATATCAAAACCCCCATAGAAACCCCATAAAAACCCCATGAATCTGAAAATTTTTAGGTACCCCATGAATCTGAAAAATCTCGGTACACTTGTCATAGTCTAGAGAGGCTATACACAAAAGTTATAAAAAACACCATAAAAACTCCATAGATACTCCATAAGACTATATATTCATGAATCATGTATCATTATCTTCCAAAATCGGATAAAATATCAAAACCCCCATAAACACCCCATAAACACCCCATGATTCGGAAAATTTTTTATGTAGCTACACTTCTCATGATCCAGAGAGGCTATACGCAAAAGTTATAAAAAAAACACCATAAAAACCCCATAGACACCCTATAAGGTCATATATTCATGAATAATGTACCATTAGCTTCCAAAATCCGATAAAATATCCCAATGAATCTCAAAATACTTGATGTAGGTAGGGTAAGTGTGTCAATTACTGTGCCCTCACCAGTTACTGTTTTTTATCATGTCTTCAGATGTCCAGTAACTGAAACTGGTCGCCTGTTTAGAGGGACACAGTAACTGGTACACTTACCCTACTTTTTCCATGGTACATGGAGGCTATACACAAGTTATATACTCTCTTTCTTCTCTCTCTCTCTCTCTCTCTCTCTCTCTCTCTCTCTCTCTCTCTCTCTCTCTCTCTCTCTCTCTCTCTCTCTCTCTCTCTCTCTCTCTCTTTCCCTCTTCTCCACGCTTCGTCTCTCTCCACAATATGCTTGCTGGGTTGTGCGTGATGAAATGTGCTGATGTAGCGCTATGGTTGTTGCTAAGATGAACTTTGACCGGGATCAAGGTTTGTTTTGACGGCCCATAGCGCTGCGATAACTACTTTCATTTATGAGACGGTCAGTAGCTAGGTTTGGATCCTGTATTGACTTGATGGAATTCCAGTCTCTTGTCTGTGCATTATTCCATAGCCTATGATAATTTAGTCTATGATAACGATTAGAAACTTATTTAAATCATCAGTGAACTCGGTTTTAGATATATTGTGGGATCTACAAATAGCAGAAATTGCAAGGCTACTTCCGTTGTTTAGTTTTATAGTTGAGTTTAGGCCGAATCCATCTCAAATCGAACAGCCAGAGTATGCCTACCACACCGATCATTTTGGAATCAAAGTATTCCTGTTCTTCTCAAAAAATGACTCGACACGTATTTTTTCATTTTTCGACTGCACTAAAATAACATCCGATTGCCAAAAAATTTTTTACAAAATCCTAACTTTCAAATTTTATCTTTCAAGGTCATTTTCAAACAGCTGCCAATTTACGAGTTTTTTAAGTTTTTGAGTAAATTATACGCGATCTTACTCAGATTAGCGCCTTCTTTCATGCCCTGTATGAAATTTGCATAAAAATAAAAAAATGCACAAGTTATGCAGTTTTTACTAAAAAATGCACTTTTTGAAAAAAAGCATTTTTTTTTTTAAATCCCAAGCTTTTTTTTATGAAAATTTAGATGAAGATAGGAGGTGATAATACCTACCAAATCGTGTGTCGGATATAGTTTTATAGATACCCATAGAATGAGAAAAAAAAATCAAATAAAATACAATAAAATTTTATTAATTCAATATAAACGGATATTTGTATGTATTTAAAGTAATACAAACACACACACACACACGCGCGTAGATAGTAAACAGTATAGGCGGTATGAATAATCATATGTGCGTGCTTTTATGAGCTTATTATGTACTTATACATTGCAAGCTAGATGGCGAACGTTGAGCTTAACATTGCCAATAACTGTATGGTTTGAGCTATATATAACTGTAGTATTTTTTAATATAATACACAGTTTTTTGAAA
>JAPYZO010019833.1:0-12137 GCA_030522905.1 Torymus flavipes | reverse complement strand
CATTTTTCGCACGGCGAATGTGCGAACGCGTGTAGTGAGAAGTGTGTTTATTGGGAAATGGATTCCGATGACAGAGATTAGTGGGTTCCCATGGTTATTAAGACGTTGTGGTGGGTGGTATACCGTATGTTCCTGGTTTTTTTATTGCCCAGCGACGAGACATTTCTTTTATTCGCTGCGGTAATGTTTTAAGTGTCTTTTCCTGTACAGATATAGAATTATGAAAGGAATATAATTTATAGTCGCTATTTTGTAATAAATCTTCACGCACGTGTATGCTCTTTATTAATAGATTGGCACAATTAACAGCTCCGCGGACTTTTATCACCGTCAAACTGGCACCTATCCTTTACTCTAACACTTTTACGGTTTCCACTGTAAAATTAAAAATTAAAAATTAAAAAAAAAGCGACAAATCCCATTACCACAAATACCTCTGCATCTCCATTCTCTCTATACAGTACTGCCATGCCAACGAGAGCAACCATGGCTGTCCAAATATTTGCGCGCGCAGGTCCTGTCTACCTGCCAGTCTCCTTTGCGTCGCGCAGAGGAGGAAACTGGCGTATTTGCGCGCAGGACGAGCCTTTGCCATTTTCCGCAAATTAACCGCCGACAAAATGTGCCGGCGCTTATGAGGGTCCGCGGGACTGTTTTGTAGCCGCTTTTGTAGCCGTATGGGGGGGATTAGACGAATGATTATCGTGGAGAGTATACGTACGTAAAAAAAGGTTGTTGGGAAGAGTATTTGCATAAGTGTAGTTGAATCTGAGGTTCGTTGAGAATATTATGGTTGGTTTGCAGATAAGAATCTTGTTTTTCAGTGCTACTGGGTATTCTCAACTACTTATGAATCTTCCATTAGACACGAATAATCATGACGATTTAATCAAGAAAGCCTGTTTGAACATGATAAACTTTTTAACTTTGTTTCCCTATCTATGAATCCACTTTTATCTTTAGAAAATTACTTGATAAAATTATCATTTGAAACCTTTTTGAACTAGTTTCTGTTTCGGTACGAGAACAAAATTGATGATAAACAATTAAGTTTGCTTACTAATATGAAAAATGATAAAAAACTAAGTAGCTCAGCAGAAGTGGAAAACAATAAATTTAATCGTTATCACGATGCAAATGAGGCGGAGGATTTACACTGGTTTGTACTGATTGGCCTGGACGTATAAATCAATATGTATACTTGGGCGTCTACTCACGTATGGAAAAGTGCTAAACGAGGGAATAATTCAATGCGCATACCTGTAACAGAAAAAGAGAGAGAAAAAAATTAATTTGATGCAGAAGACTGTTAATTAAAAGTACAGAGGCGAAGATAGCATACATGTGTTTACGTTTCTATTTATAAGTGTCACAATTCATAACTACAGCCTATTCGATCGATAATAAGGTATATTTATTATAAATAATTAATGATTCTATAAACGAATGATATTATAACAATAAATAATGATAGCCTATTTGAAGAATTTTTACTTGAAGAGATCATTGAATCATACCATAGAAACATCGCAAGGAACAAATAAGTTTACATTATACACTTTAGTAAAATTATCTTTCAAACAATTGTCGAATTACGTAACATCTTTCCACCAACAACGCATCACGTCAAAAGCCCGACTACCAGCATCCATTTTTCTCCAAGTTCAACAACAACTGCAACATCCCAGCTCCCCGCTACCATCAAACTCTCCTTATCGGCACGCTTATGCACACACCTCAGCTGCGATATTTCCGACTAGCGCAGCAGCAGTGCAAAGTCGGTCGTCGTCGGCGCCTCCCGCTAAGTATTAATAAAACATTCGGCGAACAACGAAAACGACGACGACAAATTGCCAGTGCTGATTGAATCGGATCCAGCCGAGCGAGGAGAAGAGCCGCTGACAGGCTTTGATCGTAGGAAAAGGAGGTTGGATGAATGGGTTACGCCTGGATAAACCAAGAGGAGAGTATACGCTCTGTGTATGTGTCTGTAGTTTTAAGTGGTTGTTTTATGGTAGGAGGATACTGGCGAGGCTGAACGACGCTTTGATGGGTTGTCTTATGGGTAGAACGAGATTTATTGTTACCAAGGGGGTGTGTGCCTAGCTGTGTTCGTGAATTTATTGTAGAAGCTATTTTTCCGCGCTTACGAAGAGAGAAGCATATTAAATTAGCTCGGATTCGAACAAACCCTCGAAAGTTATATTAATTCTAGTCTGTGTGAATTATGGTAGGTAATGAGATTTATAGTAGGAAACTAACGAAGAAAATGCCGACAATATTACACTCAGCCAAGTTACCTAAAATTGCACGTGTCTTACCGTACTCGGACGTTTCTACTGTGCTGTGGGCGGCAGCTCGTGTCTCGCGAGTAAATTTTGAAATTCAATTTGATAAATTTCTTCCTATCGAAACGCCTAAATATTAAATATATATGTATTCTCAAACAAACAAAATCCTTCCTTTTTTTCAGTATATACAAAGCATCCAACGCGCAACTTTTCCAACCTCCAACTCGCAACCGCATTTACCTTTCTAATGTCCATTTAACGATTTGCTATATACCCGCAGTATATAAGAAAGACGCCTAACGACCGCGTCGAAACAAACGCGTCTGCGAAAAAGAAAAGAGAGAAAAATTTTTCATTCGGCTTTGGTAAACCGTTACGGCTGAGTTATTGCTGCGAGTACGATAGCATTTGGCCGGTGCGCGCACGTGTCGGGAACTACTGGGTATACCAGAGGAATTACATCAGTGCGCAGGATATATGAAGTATTTCTGCGGCTGCTCGCGCGGGCCGCGCATCATCCAACTTCTGCCCATTATTTCGGACACGTGTCAAGAATTCCTGTCGAAATGAGGAGTACGAAAATAGAGAGCCGGAGCCATCGACAGGTTTAAAGATAGTTTTGGGTTTGCTGCTGCGGCTGCCGCTGCGTTGCATCATGGCTCCGGATGGTATAGTAAGCTGATCCCGTGAGGCTTGCATTGCAATGGGATGAGTTATGGGAAAATTAAAGGTATCGGTGAACATGACGTGATTGGGTATGGATCGTCTGTCAAATATTTACAAAAGATTCGATGTTGGTCGATTTCGGGTATTATGTTTAACCGACCGGTGATATAATATCGTCAATATTTTGTAACGCAGGGCCATTCAAATATCGCGATAATAAGCGGTACCTTAAGAATTTGTATTCTTACTTAATCTTGATCATGTTTTATTGAGGTTAACTTTTGTAAAAAGTGAAACTTCACTGCTAAAAAAAAGTTTTCAAAACTTCGTCGTAAATCGGAGACAATAAACAATTGTTTGAGTACATTCTCACATACATAAAAGTTATCTTATCGCTCAACTAAACAAAGAATTTTTACTATTTACAATGTGCAACGTACTCTGTAATATTTCCATCACATTCATTGCATTTTAAAAAATCGACTGACAAACTACCGACTAATTCTCATCTCTTTTAATACCCCACACGCTTTGCTCCACTATACACCGTAACTTTATAGCGTCTCAGTGGCAAAACGATATCGTTTCATCCATAGCAAAATTCAATTCTCTATTCTCTCTCACTCTTTCTATATCTCGCGCCGCCATAAATCCCGCGGGTTTCGCAACGAGCGCGACGCGTGCGCACATAATAAAATCAACAAGTAGCCTCCTCTCTCACTCCAACTACTCTCTTTCTCTCTCCTCTCTTTGCAGAAAACAAAAGACGCCAGCTAGCTGGCAGCAACTCTACACCGTGCGTACATTGTATGCTTATGCCTCCCTCTCTGTGCTCGGTGCCGCGTAACGAGCTGCACGCGCGCGGCAATCGCGCCGAAATACGCACAGGCCTGCCAAGATTAAAAATAAAAAGGACAATCAGAGAGAGAGAGGTTACTCTAAGGCGGAGCGACATCATTCTCATTCTTTTGTGTCGTGACAGTCTCTTCTTGCGTACCTATATACACACGGCCCGCGCACGCGCACGTTCCACCCCTGGAGCCCTAAATCGTCCGGTTGTCTCCGCGGCTGTTCCGGTACGTAAAATTAACTCGCGGCGCGCAATTGTGCGCTCCGGAGACCCTCTCTCTAGGTAATATCCGAGAGGAGATCTCGGCCGAAAGTGGGACTGTCCGGCTACGCTTTTAGACCGCGTCAGTTTTCGCAAAACGCGCGGTAATTGGCCGACGGCCCACCTTATGCCTCTCGCGCTCCACCTCTTTTGCCAGTTCGCGCCGCCGCTGTACAATAATCGCGAGCGGTTTTACGTATATTTCGCCTTCCCCGTTCTTATTTTTTTTGTTTTGTGTGTCGTAGGGTTCGGTAATAGCGAGGAGAGAGAGAGAGAGAGAGAGAGAGACGCGGCCGCGTGCCAAGAGCAGCAGTAGCAGCAGCGGCTCATGGAGTTTAATGGAGAATTCGAGCGGATGGGGATCCCGAGGAACTTGGGTTTTGATTAGTAGCGTCTTTTGTTTGGTGGGAGGGAGAGTGAGAGAGAGAGAGAGGCAGAGAGAGAGAGGGAGAGAGAGAGAGCGAGAAGGAGGGTAAACAGAGAGGAAATGTCGCGAGCGCCGGAGTTGGGCGGGAAATGATCGTGGCAGTAAAAATTCAGAGGTAAACTGAGATGATGTTTACCGAGTTGGGGACTAAGATCTACTGGTGGTAGATTTTCAAATTTATGCAAGAAATTAAAGTAAGTTTAAATTACTGAAAGACTACACAATCGTGGCTATACTAATTCTTTTGTGTATTTGCATAGAAGTTATGATGGTTTTCATATCAAATATAGGTATAACATTTGTTCTTTTAATGATTGCAAAGTATACAACTCGGTTCCTCTTTATTCAATGTTAATTTATAAACATGATAATTTGTTCCTTTCTTTAGCTTATTTCCCTTACCGCCTCCCATTACGCTTTTCATTCAATGCAAAAACTTTCCCTCTTTCATCAGTCCTATGCCTCCATTTTTCCAGCTTCCTTTGTCTCTTTTCGCTTTTCTCATACGTCGTAACGTTCCATTATCTCCCTCGCCCATCTGCCGCGTTCTTTTCTCTCTCCATCTTCCTAGTATACACGATTGCTACCTTATTCACTGCAACAGCCTTGCTATATCTTTATTTCTTCCTATGTTTAGTTTATTAATCATTGCAGCAATCTCTTCTTCGCATTGCTTAATTAGCAGAAAATAATCACAATTCCAAATTTTCGCGCAATTACGGGGCAATTGTCACGGTCCTCGCGTTCGCGAGACGAACGGGGGGCTTTAATTTTTCAGCCAATTAAGTAGCCCGCGGCAACTGCGCGGAGGAGAAGAGAAGAAAAAAAAGAAGAACTTTATTAGCCTTTATGAAAAGGCGAATGGAAGCTTGACGCTCGGGGCAGCAGGCCGGACCGCGCTTCTAAAGACTGTCAAAAGACGCTCGTCGTCGGGGGAATACGAGGAGCAGAGAGAGAGAGAGAGAGAGAGAGAGAGAGAGAGAGAGAGAGAGAGAGAGAGAGAGAGCGAGAGAGAGAGAACGAAAGAAAAAGAGAGAGACATTTTCGCGAGTGCTGGCGCTGCTGCGTTCATTCCCGAGTGGCAAGACGTGGTTAAGCAGCCGTATTCTCCCGCGCGCATTTTCGTATCTCTCCTTTCCCTCCCACTCGAGAAGATGCGACGACTTTTACTCTCGCCCTCACGAGTAATCGATGCGCCACGCGTAAGTAACACACTCACACACACACACATATATACAAATCAGTACCGTACGTGAGAAGGAGAAAGTTGACGTGCGCGCACGGAGGAAAAAAGGATCATAATGCGACAATGCGGTAAGTGAATTTTTGCTTCGGTAAGATTGACAATTCCGTGTGCGAGTTGTCGCGATAAGGGTGCCTAATATGCCCACGAGCGCGCGAAATAAAAAAAAAGTAGGTTAACGAGGGTTACGTAAGAACGGCCACATCGCACGCTTAATGGAGGTGGTGTGGAAATGTGAAACAATGGCGAATGTTTTCCCTAATTCTGCGCCGATAATCGTGCATGGCTCTCGTATTGTTATGATTACCTTAATGCATCGCATTAATAGTCATGCAATGTGGTGTAGCGTGAGATGATGGAGGTGGTTCATTTATTTTTACGAGTGGGAATGCAGGAGCTGAGGCGAGCGAGATGATCGATACGTTGTATCGGAGGGGGGCAACTGTAATCAGGTTAAAGGTTGGTGAATTATTTAAGGCGAATAAGCGAGATTTGCTCGTCTTGTTAGCATGATTAAGAGATAGCGTGGTTATTGCTGCCGCGCGATGCATACCGAAGAAGCTGCGGTGTCTATAAATTGGTTGCCAATGTTCCACTTTGGATCGAAATAAAACGACGCATCAGATGCTCAATTAAGGATAAAGCCGTGAGATTGTTTCATCAAAAAAGATATATGTAGTTTTTAATTTTAAACATTATGTGCTTTCGATTTTGTATATTTGAGAAAGAAACTAATAATATGACGGAGCAAATAGAGCTAGGAAACTCACCATTAGGTATAATGAAGTTTCACAAACTAAAAAATATATATTCATGAAAATCTCGGAAAAGTTTGCACCGGCTTTAATAATGCCGGAAGGCGGCGGTGAATAAAAACGTCATCAATAACGCAAGTTTATAGCTCCCTCGAGGAGCAGCGCGACGGGGGCTGAAGAGGCAGAAAGCTGTACAACAGGGAAGGAAAGGAACTATCTCAGATCTACCAACTAGATTTTACGTGGTATCTACAAATTTTCAGCGCAGAAGTATATCTTGATCCTGCGAACGGAATTCCAATCGAAAATTACTAATCTATTCTGAGGTCGCGATTCGTCGTGCTCCTATTTGCCGACGACGTAGAAACAAAGTATAGTTCATATGAAACCGCGACGAATCGAGGGATTAGCGATAGATCCTCGAAGTGCAAACAGTATCAGCTCTGGTTGCGTAAGCGGAACGAACTTTATCAAACGGACAAAAGTCAAAGCCAACGACAAAGCACCGTGTAATAGGTCCAGATGCAAGTGCTGAGGCAAGAAAAAGTCAGAATGAATTATTAACGCTGATAAGACGGTTTTACAGCGTCGTCGCTGCTGTACGTTGCCAGTTGTAAATAGAAATATAGGCGAGAAACGCGAGTGAAGGAGAGATAAGATCTAGAGATAAAGGCCACTTTCACGTGTGCCTGGCCGGTGCACGAGGTTAGGCTAATTGCACGCTGAAAAATTAATTTCTGGTGTGGTACGATCGAAATTCAGATTCAACTATGGTTACAAGACGTTTTTTTAATTTTGTTTTTTAACTTTATTGGTAGCATATATGCATTTATAGCACTTTACACAGCAGATATAAGACGTTTCTTTAATCTTCTTTTTAAAATTTATTGTTAGCATATACATTTTATAACATTTGAACTCGTACACTATAGTAATTATGTTTAACTTCAAGAAGGAAAACCAATGTTGATAATGTGAAACCAACAGCAAGAATCAATATCATGGGTTTCAATATCACACTTTCAGTAGCAGTGGCTTCGTTGGGGAGACTGGAAACTCTACTCCTCCGTCTCGTGTACTTCCATGCCGAGGCGATTTTTGATTCCAGTACTCTTTGTAATATTTGGTTGTATTTTTCCAAATACGGTGATGCTTTTTCATGAGGGTGAGTCAGAAAATCATGATGGAATGTTGGTTTCGCAATTTTGAGCAACAGAGATCCGTCGCTTTTCGAATAAGATGCTAATGAATTCAAAGCTTCTTCGAAGGTGCATAATAAACAGCCAACTTTTTTTGTTTCCAATAATTTAAGAATGCAATCGTGTAAAGATCGAGTTTGTTTTGTGTTGGATAGTATTTTCTTCAAATTATCATCGTCGCCATGGTCAAAATCTTTTTGTACTGGAAAATAACTATAAATTGTTATATTCGAATGAACGATGTCCTCTAAAGAATTGAAATTTTGTACTTCATGCACTAGCTTGATATCTGTCATGGTAGATAAAATTTCACTAGAAACTTTAAAAGATACTGAAACTATGAGAAAGAAGTGTCAAATAATTAACTATAAAAAGGCCTGTGATTTAATTATTGAACCATTGACTCGCGGAATATTATTCTGTTTAGAAAACTTTGACTATTACGTTTCTATGTAAGTAATTTTAGATAGCTTTGTAAGAAAACTTCGTTTGAATATTGTAACATTTATTTTATAAAAAACGTGTTGTTAATTTGTTTGTAGCCCTGAAGAGGAGAGGTACAATAAACTCTCGAAACGTCGGAATAAATCTTGTTTATTTCATTTTTCATATTGGTGTATGGCTATCAATTTCCTATCCAACAACTATTCGATATTTATTTTTCGCCTCAGAAACTGTTGTGAGGACTATTATAGTTATAATTTAATTTTTCACGTGTAGAATTTTTAATGTGCGGAAAATTTTCCCTAACTATTACATCACCGAAAAAAAGTTTCCAGTAAAAATTATTGCTTCATCGACTAAAATTTAGTATAGTGTATAGGAAAACGAGGACATACCTACTCGAAATGTACTAAATTTTAGTATTTCGGAAACTAAAGTGGAAATTTACAATTAAAAAAAATTTATCGCAATCTATATTACCGACGTTATAATTTAGAAATAGTGAATATATACTTTAAAGTAGAAGAATAAATAATTTTTTATATCTGAAAAAAACGTAGAGAGCTGGGATCGAACCCGAGCCCGCGGAGCGAGAAGCCGAAGTCTTACCGTAAATTTACCAAGAATTGGTTTAATTTTGGATACTTTTTTTATAGATAGTTGAAATGGACGGTATTGAATATTTTCTATAATTACAAATGAATCTTTCTAAAAACAAGAATTGAAACAGAAGCTGCAAAAAATTAATTATATCCACAAAAATTAGGCTATTTTAACTTCTGTTAATAAAATGCTATAGAATTACATTACCCAAAAAAATAATTTTATTTTTGAAACCATCATATGTAAATCAATGTTTCTAGATAACATTACAAGATCCTCATTTCCCACCACCACAGCGTTTCCTCAATGAGGGAGCAAAAGACGACAATTAGGAATCAACGTTCCACGTACAAACTTTTTGGGTGCTGAAATGAAACTACAATTTCCCCAACGCCACACATTGTACGGGGAAAAAAATCCGAAAGAATCACGTCGCGACTTTTCACGTCCGCGCTGACTTGGATTAACGAACCCATACGTCTCCCCGATCCGACACCACCGACGTTTAATCGATACACGCACGAAGTGGCTTTTATTACTTTTCCAAACTGTTATTGAATTATCACGATATGAGAGTCTTCCAGTCTTCGATCCCCTTACATACGCGTGACTCAGCATGTGCAAAACATTTTTTGCACATTTTTAAGCGCACAGGGCACAAACTGATTGGGCGGGACACAACTCGTTGCGAAATGTTCGCGCTTTGCCTTTTTCGTGCTCAGATGTAATTAATTGTTTGGGATATATAAGAGATAGGAGCATTTAAACTGGTATTAAATGCGCTTTAATAAATAGATTGATTGATCCAGATGTAACGATAAGCTGGGTAAAAGTTGTCGTCGTATACAAATAGATCGATGGTATCAGTTAATTTGTGTATTGTTCCGGAAAGAAACACAATGGTATTATCCACAATAAGCGCTACAATACTAGCAATGACTTTTCTTTAATACTCTTCACGCACACCTCATGTGACGTAACTGCTCCTGTTACATCTTCTGACGTCAGGAGACCGATTAGTTATTATATTCCTGGGGACCGCTGTCCCGGTCAATTAGGAAGAAATTCGTGGCAAAAAAAGCTCGTTAGCCGAAGGGGAGTCGTATGATTGACAGGTTTATGACCCACAACCGTCCACACTGGAAGGGAGCATACGTATACAGTTGTTAGAAGCCGTAGCCCGCGGCGAAGTCAAGTTTTTCATTAGCCGCCTTTGGTATTGGGTACGCCCCGCTGCAGTATTATACTTATACGAGCGCATTGGATAAATGTTATGAAACGCATAAGTGCACGCGGATTAATTAAAAAGGCATATACCGGCGTGTGTGTTGTTGCGTTAGACTTTAAAGTTTGATTAAAAATAAATGTCTGTATTAGAAGCGCGACGACGGCGTGTTCCACACGTAATTCAATTGCCTCGAGAGTGTACACACACATCGACGAGGGACGGAAATATAAGCTTTAATCAAACGGCCATTTAGACTCTCGCTATTTTCGTGCTTCATCCCTTAATTGACGATAATAGCAGCCGGGTCTAGCCCGCGAGCGCGCGTGCACCTCCGCCAATTTTCTAGTCAAATTAAATTTTATAAGCAGCCTGTTTGCTGCGAGCGAGAGAGGTGAATCTGCCAAGAGCGACTAGTGGTTATCGAGTATAAACAAAATTCACACTTCGCGCGAATTTGGCGATTAGAATCTTGTTATTATGTGAGGCGGAGTAGTCATAAAGGACCTAAATACTATTTGTAAATGAAAATAGTCTTCTTGCTGCGGTATAAAATAAACAGAGGAACAAAATCTTCAGTTTAGATTACCTAACGTCCAGCTACCGCCATCAACATCCATTACACCGTTAAAAGCCCACTAGATCACCTCTTGACGTAACAAAAGTCATTCTACACTCAAATCTCATGCAATCTCAAACAAAGCAGCTGTCTCCAAACAAACCCACCTCCAACAGTTACCTCGCCAATCTCCGCCCCTGCATCTACCCTAAAAAATACTCCACAACCAGAGCAGCATTCCAGTGCTAAAGAGACAACCCATTACGTCGATGCGAGACGGCGGAACGAGCCTCAGTCGTGCCATCTCGAAACTACTGCACCTGTCGACACTTTGTCAGCCGGGCGTCTCTCACTCCCTCAGGTAATTTACAGTAGCAGCGACGACGGCCTTTCGCGTCTGGTTTATCTGTGGCTCCGAGCTCACTCTCTCACTCTCTACGAGCGATTATCGTAATTCGCAGCAGCCCTGGCGTGCTGCTGGCTGTTTCGGATGAATCGGGTGTCTTTTGTCTCCCTCTCTCGTGTGTCGGCTTGAGGAATTAGAAGGCGGTTTATGGAGCTGCTCGCGTGCTGTGGAGATTTTTGGTACACTCGGTGCATGAGTCCGTAATTTTGCGAAGTGGATTTGGAGGCTGGGAAAGGTGTGCGCTTTTAGCGGGTTAAAAAGCCGGAGTTGTATTTAGGGGTGGGGCGAGGTTTTGGCTGGGGAGTTAGCGAAGTCTGTAATTAAATTAATGCGAAAAGTACGTAGTAGTGTGATTGTAGGTCTGCGCGTGGTTAATGCTTTTGTTTTTGTGTGGGAGCTAAAGTTAACTTCAAACGTACTTCGCGCCGGGATAGTATTACATGTGATTTCCACTTTATGTACGTAGTAGAGTTTTCTTTTAGATTTTCTTTTAATGGTATGTCAATTTACGTGAAATAAACATATTTTGTACTTCGTATTTGACTTTGAAGTTGATTCCATTAATAATT
Source organism: Torymus flavipes (assembly GCA_030522905.1). Taxonomy (NCBI): domain Eukaryota; kingdom Metazoa; phylum Arthropoda; class Insecta; order Hymenoptera; family Torymidae; genus Torymus; species Torymus flavipes. The sequence continues at coordinate 639 of JAPYZO010019833.1, read as the reverse complement.
CAAAACCATCATTTACATCAATCAATCAAACTTACAATCAACAGAAGTCAAATTACTTTTCTATACACAATAGCTCTAATTGGTACTCGCCATTCGGTATGAAAGAAGCGAATCATCTTAAAAATGTTTATAGTCTTCACAAGAGCAATTTTCCGAAAATAAAACTATATAATCCATAAAATAAATACACAATCCACATTAACCCTAAATAACGAGCATCAATCACCGCGGCACTTCACCCCGCCTAATAAATCAAAACCATCGTGTCTTCTAATTCGAAATTCCAAACTCGAGACACCCGGCAGTCCGTCAAAACTCACGCGTAGTCACCACAAAAGCGCAGCGGCGCACGTAGCGACGAGGAATTTCAATTTCGGCCTGTACTCTACTACTCTACATACGCCACCCCCCCCCCCCCCTCCCACAAAAAAAAACACCGTCGGCTCTTCCAAGTGTCTCACCTTTCTACGTGCCAAGCCTACACCACTACTGTCTCCGCCGTTTTTGCGTCCACGCGGACATATCCGCATCGATGCGCGCCCGCGAAAAATGCGGCCCAGCCGCTCCGGACAATTGAGAAATGTCTTGGCCCCGGCTCGTGGTTTAACGGCCAGAGAAAGAGAGAGAGAGAGAGAGAGA